>MU219189.1:72473-96763 GCA_018584345.1 Thuja plicata
TACTAGGACCCCCAAAAAGACCTCATGACCCCTTTTGACCCATTTGAATGGTCAAATGTGTGAAAAGGGGTCATGGGGTCTTCCTAGGGGTCCTAAAGCATGATAAGGTGTACTAGGACCCCCAAAAAGACCCCATAACCCCTTTTGACCCATTTGAATGTTCAAATGTGTCTTAAGGGGTCCTACGACCCCTTAGGACACATTTAAGCATTCAAATGTGTCAAAAGGGGTCGTGGGGTCTTCCTAGGGGTCCTAATGCGTGATAAGGCATACTAGGACCCCTAGAAAGATCCCATGACCCCTTTTGACCCATTTTAATGTTCAAATGTGTCCTAACAGATCCTACGACCCCTTAGGACACACTTGACAATTCAAATGGGTCAAAAGGGGTCGTGGGGTCTTCCTAGGGGTCCTAATGCGTGATAAGGCGTACTAGGACCCCCAGAAAGACCCATGACCCCTTTTGACCCATTTGAATGCTCAAGTGTGTCGTAAGGGGTCCTACGACCCCTTAAGACACATTTGAGCATTCAAATGTGTCAAAAAGGTTCATAGGGTCTTCCTAGGGGTCCTAATGCGTGATAAGGCATCTTCATGGGGTCTCTCTCTCTAGTACTCTCTCTCTCTCTCTCTCTTTCTCTCTCTTTCTCTCTCTTATATTTTACAATACACATAAATAATATAATATAATATAATAATTATATAATTTTTAATTTATATATAATGTAATAATATAATAATATAATAATATTATATAATATAATAATTATATAATTATATAATATAATTTATAATAATATAATATAATACATGATATATAATAATATAATAATTATATTATATAATAATTTATGTAAATAAATATAATTTAATTTATATAATAACATTAAAATAGTTACCGCCACCTTTTATATGTAAAATTTCAATTATTTCATTTAGGTCCCGCGTTATTTTCGGGTACCTGAAAATATCGGGTACCCGATTGTGCTCTGGTGTAACTTTTACCAAAATATTCCCTGCCCCCAAAGACCAAAGAATCACAGAATTTCAGACATTTTTCACGAGTTACAGACGTTCTGCAGTAAAAAAAAGTGATTTGGGGCCCATTTTTTAAAAGTTAGTTAATTTGAGGTGTTTTCTGTCAACTTTTGGTCTCATGATGGGAAGCAACAGTCATCAAAAGTATAAATGGAAGAGGAAGGTGACAGATGAAGAAATTCAAGTATATAGGGAAAAAGATAGGGAAAATCACCGAAGAAAGAGAGAAGGTATGTTAAACATTAATCAAGGTGACCCCGTAAATGTAGTTGCAATTGAAGATGATGTTGAATTTGAAAATAATATGGAAATTAAATTTTGTGAATAACAATGTATGGAGTGAAGATGAAAATGTAGAGGTGGAGAATGAAAATGTAGACTTGGGGAATGAAAACGTAGACTTGGGGAATGACAATGAATGGAATGAAGATGAAAATGTACAGATGGAGATTGCAAATGTAGACTTGGGGAATGAAAATGTTGCACAATAACCACATGAATGTTACACATCTCTAAATTATATGCGATATGAAGTCCCTTGCAATAAAGATAATCAATCTTCAAATTTGGGGCTTTCAAGAACACCTAAATGGTTAATTGAAACTGAGGAGAACATTATGAATAGTTGGGAAGGAAAGAGATCACATAAAACCATTAGGTTGTGGGTTTTAAGACTTTATGATCAATTTTTGGGAAACAAGACATTGGTTGAGCAATGTCAAATTTTTGTGTAGTTGTTAAAGATGCAAAAGATGAGACCTGTGCTTGTAAAATTGAAAATTCATGTGAACAAGAAAATGGAGAGAAATGCCATTATTGTGAAGAATCTTTTCAATACTCTCAATAGCATTGGGAAGACTAGAAGAGAAAAAGACAAGAGAGTTGCTCGGAGGGTTATTACAATCTCCTTAGTAAGACATCATTTGAGAAAGGCTCGTTAAATGAGACAAACTTTTGTTGACTTTAATATAAACCGTAAAACTTTGGATATAGCACTTGCAAGAAGAGAAATACTTGATGATCCACTTCAAATTGATACATGGGCTTATGGTGGGAGACTTTCACATTTTGATAAGAAGCTAATAGATGTTGTCAAGGATGAAATTCAACAATTTTGGCATGCTAACTCAAGAGTGTCACCAAATCTGAAGGATGTGTTGAAATTGAGAGTTGGCAATTGAGACCGCACTCCACATCCTAAACATTATGTGGAGGTAAGTCAAACAAAGTTGTATAAAAAAATTTGTGAGACACATCCAACATTGAAAATATCACAAAGGTCTTTTGAATCCATGAAGCCATTTTATTGTGTACCCCTTAAGATTCAGAATACATGTTGTTGCAAATATCATCTTGAGTTTTCAATGCATCATGAACTATTATGGTCCATTCGTTCTACTTTGCATACTAATGAAATGCTAGGGGATTGTGGTGCAAGTGGTTCCCAAATCATCAAGACTTGCTAGATCAATTTTTATGTCGTAGAGATGATGGTTGTTTATTTTATAAAAAAGATATCTTAAATGCCAAGTGCTCAGAATGTGGTGGCTTGTCCAAGTTTAGGACATGTTTTCATGAGGGTTTGAAACATGATTTTGGAAAGACACTAGTCCAAAAAAAATTATATGAAACAGTGAAATATACATTGAAGAGTAGAGGTGAAGGCTCTAAATGTGAGTTAGTTGAAAAAGAATACAATGTTGCTGATTTTATTTCAGATTTCAAGACAAATATTTTTTACAAGTATGCAAGGCATAGTATAGTCACAGGTCTGTTATGCCCTGCATCCCCGTCCCTACATTTTGTGTGCAAAATGTTGGGTCCCCCTTTTTTTTTTTATGCTTTTGGCTCTTGCCTTGTCTTCTTCCTTTGTTTCTTTGTTTTCCTTCTCCGGGTTTTCTTTCCCGCAGTGTTGGTTTTGCTTTTGTTTTTGTCCCTCGTGTCTCTGGGACCCAGTCTCTGAGTTGGTCATTCTTTGTCCAGGAGCCAGATTCCGGACTCCAGGATTCTTTTCCACGATGTCTTCTTATTTTAAGAAGGTATGGTCGCACGAAATCCCCGGGCCTGGAGTCCGGAGGTCAGCTTGTTCCAGAGTTTGCGGAAGGAAAGGTAACTTGCTTTTACCCCAGCTATAAATAGAAATCACTTGTCATTTTCACAAATACCACAATCAAAACACTTAAGTAATTTGAGCGAATTTCAGAGTGATATCACAGCGATTTGACCAGAGTCTAGTGCGAGCTATTTTCAAGTTGTTCTGAACAATTGCGAGTGGTTTCTGGTGATTGAGTGGTGATCCTTTGAAGGTAGAAGCTATTACAAAGCATCCTTGACACCTTGCCTTCCTGCCTTTCTCTAATTTTCAGGTTGGTTTCTCTGTTTCCTGGCTTTTTGTTTTTTTTTGGTTTATGTTTTTTGTCTTTTGTTTTCGTTTTGTTTCTGCGTTTCTTCGTCTGGTTCGCTGCCCGTTGGTTGGTCAGCTCTGCCAGAGGGTTGTCTACCCTCTGTGCAGATGTAGTATATTCTATAGATAATGTAAATGATGTATATGCTTATACATTTTCTAGTTTTGTTTAGGTAGCGGCTCTGCATTTTGTGCATATATGTACATTTACTGTATATTGATGTATATCCTTCCTATTTTGCATGTATATACCTTTCAACCTTGATGTATATGTGTTGTATATATTGTATATTTCATGTATATCTACCTGATTTTATAACAAGCTCATCTTGCTTCCTCTGTTCTCATTCACTAATTCACGAGCTCGTTCCAGGCAGGATACCACCTGGTTGAAAGTCAGCTCTCGACTAGTTTCAACCAGGCAGTTTTCTCTCTCCGCATAAACTTGGCTTAATGATTGTCCCATTTACATCCCACGTATGCATTCAAAATTGTCCAAGTGGCCTCCATTTTTTGTGTGTTTGGACAGTTGGCTCCGCCATTGTCACCATAACTTCCATTTATTGCACAGCTACATGACGTCCACGTGGGCCTAACAACTTGCTTTTCATGCACAACTTCTAATGGTTAGTTTTTTGGACTGCAGGTCTCTTGCCCTCACCCGACCCACATCTTTCTTTTGCTAAGTATGGTGAGACCCCCGAGCCTGGATATTGGTTAAATTTCCAAGTTTGCAAAATATATATATTTTCCAGGATTTTTGAACTAAACTAACTTTTCAAGGAAAACAAGCGTCGTGGTGGTAAGATCTCCAGATCCCAGAGTATTATTTATCTATACATTCTAACGGTCACCTTTCCTTGCAGGTTTCCAGATAAATATACTTCCATCATGTCTGAGGCTTCCGCATCTTCACCACCCGGGAGTCCAGAACTTCCTTCTGCGGTGGTCACCAGGGCAGCCATAAAATCTAAAATGGAGAGGGCCTTAGAAAAATTGCCCCTCAATATGAAATACGTGAAAGATGACACTGTTATGGTGTCAAATATTGATTTCAAAGTACAGTTCATTATCGACACTATTGTCGGGATGTGGGCCAAAATGCAAGCCTTGGTGAAAATAATGTACATTCAGTGGCAGGCCGAGGATCCGCTGGCGATCAACATTGGGGATTCTGGGATCCTCAAGGCCGCCTGTTTTCCATGCTCAGTGCAGTCTCTGGAGTTATCTTCACACTTGCAACACATTACAACTCTTCTATCTGGGCTGTCATGCTCGCAGCCCCGGAACCCACCGGGTATCCTACCCCTATGGTGTCTCTCGATGCCGCTACTTTCCAGATGGGCTTGGGGATCCCTCAATTTGACAAACCAGCTGTGGTGACCAGAGTAGATGCTTTAACATAGTTCAAACAGTTGGAGGAAGTAGCTCGGATATACATGAGCAACCACTGGCTCAAGACCCCGAAGAGGGATCCCAAGAGAATGAAGCTAGAACTCCCCCGGTCTGAATTTAAAGAAAGTATCTAGATGAGGGTAATAGCACTATCCTGAGTCTTCAGGAAACCCCATGCCTGAGAATTATCAACATGGATGTACTATTTTCTGCTTGGCATCTCCACCAAGTGAGAATTTTTTGATTGGGCAGCCATCATCTCCAACCATGTAGATTCTCAGTTTCTACAGGTGGTTCAAAAGTGGAAGTTTCATATGAATTCTTATGTTCTCTGGGCCTTGACACAACAATGGCTCACCACCAATGGATTACTTATATCAGACATACTCAGGATTGGCCTGGGTCTGAAAGCTCCCTGGGACTTTTTTCCACAAATCCAATGGGAGGCCAGTTTCTCTAGTTTCTGCTGGGTAAACGTCGCCTTTATCTATTACAACCTGCTCACACCTACACGGGATGCAGAATACCGCCTCTCCATAGAGGCGATGAATCTGGTCAGAAGTTACGACCATTATTATATATAGTTCTAGCAACATACATACATAAGGGTGACCGATCTCTCTAGAAAACCTTACTTGTTACCCAAGCATTGTGGGAACAAGATAATTATTTTAGAATATTACAGGCAAATTATGGAGCTACATGCCTTCTACGCCTTGAAGAAGGTGACAAACATCCCATTCCCAATTACTTGTGGGAATTACTCGTGTAGTCTGGCCGCGGCCAAGGAAGTAGACAACGAGCTCAAAAGCTATAACTTAGTAGAATTCTACTTGGCGCGGAAGAATTTTGATCCGCACGACAAAATTGCATCGGCAATTCCCTGGGCATCAGAGCCCCACCAATACCACATGGAAGACTTCTAAAAATATTTCTAGGATGACACGGAAGTTCGGAGCTGGCATTATGTCCAGATGACTATGGGAATGATGGAAAGGTTAAAACTTCAGAGATTTCCAGATGACTTCTCAGACTCCGGATCCACAATAGATCCCCAGTACAAAGCAAAGGGAATTGATAAGTTGGCCCTCCCATTAGTGGACTAGAATGCTCAGGAGGGGCCCACCATTGAAGAGTTCACCCGCAATGTGGTTGAACGTAGCCACGCCTACTTTAAGAAGGTGTGCCCTGGGAGTGTTCGCAGGGTTGCCCAACAGGTGCCAAAGTTAACCTCAGGAGCCGAAAATTCTTCGCAGAGGGAAGATAGGGGAAAAGGAATAATGGAACCCCTAGCTCCATAGGAGACCCCCATTAAGGAGCAACTGAAACAATCACTGGTAGCTTCTTAGCAAATGAAGGATAAATTAATCATGTGGTTGGCAGCCCCAGTGCTCATGACCGGACCCATCCGTCTACCTTCTTCCCCTTAACTAGTAACACTAATGGTGAAGGCAACAGGGGTAGATCCAGAGGAAGAATAGGTCCTAAGGGAAGCGGGGCCACCTTTGGTCACCAGGAGGAAGAAGAGGCTTAATTTGAAGCCTAAAAGGGAGCCAGAGCTAGGGATTCCTCAGATCCTGCAAGTTGAAATACTTTCTTCCAACTCCCCAGAGCAAGAGAGGGAACCAGAGCCCACTAATGTCCCTGCAAATCCTCCCCCTTAGGTTGAATTTGATGATATTTTTACAACCGACGAGTTCAGGAATTTGCAGGGGGACATTGAGCAGACAGAGGCTGAAGCCCCAAAACAAGAGGAAGCTCCTGAGAAAGAACATGCCCAGGAACATGAGGAATAGGTAGAAGAAGAGGAAGAGGCAGAACAAGAAATTTCCTTTGAAGTCCCAGAGATACAGCACATGGGAGTGGACCAACAAAAGCAAAGTGAATGAATGGCATCAGCTGGGGGAACCGGACCTTTGGGAGTAACTGTAACCTCAGCCGCCGTGTTCCAAGCGCCACTCCTGGAGGTGACATTTGGGGAGGTAATCACTACGACTCAAACACTGAATCTTGGCCCGTTACCTCCCCCATTACCAAAAGATGTACCAATGGAAGAGGACATCCCAGCAATAGAGGCTGAGGAAGAAAAGGAACAACAATATGAAGAAAACCCTGGGGCGACAAATGAAGACCCAGACATGGCCAAAGATGAAGAAGCCAGGGAAAAAGACACAGGTGTCACTGAAGGAAATGTCGCCGGTGAACTAGGAGACACAGGAAAGGAATCAGAGGAGGCTCGTCCTGATGAAGGGGCACAACAAGATATCAGGGAGAAGTCATAGCAACACATTTTGGCTACCAAGCCACCCCTACCGCCCCCATGGTTAATAGAAACCTGAAAGAGAAAGGCACCTCCAGCAACACCCCGAGCCCACCTTTCCTTAGCAGAGATGATGGCCCAGGCACAAAACCCACCAAAGGCCAAGAAAGCCTGGACAGTTCACACTCTTTAGACTGAGCCAGGCGGAGAGACAGTCGCAGTGATAGAGACACCTTCCCCCGATGCGTATGAAGCAATGACAGAGGCCAGAGATTATAACATCAAAAAGATATCACTAGGGAAGAGTGGAAAATAGGGTGAAGTAGACCTATTGAAAGAGGCATCCAGGGTAGTGGAAGCTCGTTATGAAAAGGAAGCTCAAAATCTCAAAGCAGAAAAGGAGAAAAATACAAACCTTATGGGGTTTCTAACTGAGCTAGCCTGGCCTATCAGCGTTATTCCTCCAGGGGCCTCTACATCAGATATACTACTTCCGTAGAGTGATATAGACTCATTATGGGCAATGAGAAAGAAGGCCTAGGTGGTCGATGAGTGGGTCACCCTGCAGTTAGGAAACGTCTGACGTTTCCTAGTGTCCACGCTCCCAGACTTATATGCGGCCCGTCATGTATTACATCAGGCCGAGACCACCGTCAGCATATGGGAGGCGGACATAAAAAATTACGAAGCATGGAAAGTTGAGTTAGAAGAACTCATCAGCCTCAGGGAGGAGATTGTCTCTGAATCTAAGATTTTGGGAGAAGAGTCGTTTGATTTTGTGAAGACCCAACACTCCAGACTTGACCTCACATTAGGGGTAATCAAGAAACTAGTAGGGATTCTGTGGGAGAAGATCAATACAGTACAATATTCTTTCAATTTATACAAGTCTTTTGTTACAAAGGTCTCCGGAGCTAATCCATTCAACACTGACACATGCACACCGGAGGAGTATGTCCTGGGGAAGTTTGATGAGCTAATGGAATCAAGGTATCAATCCCTGGAGGGAGTAGACGACTCTCAAATGATGAGAATAACTCATATGGTACTCAATGGCCATGATGCAAAAAAAATGGTCGATGAGTTTAAGGGAAATGTTCCAGACCTGGGGGAACAGATTGAGGTGGCTAAGTACCGGTGGGCTGGCCTTAAAGAAATTGATGAAGATGGAATCTACCATCTCCTCTAAACCTTCAATGACAATAAGTAATAATAAAGTTTCTCTGCAGGCCAGAGAAAACCCAAGTGTTTTTGTATTCTTTATTCTTTTGGAATGTAAGTTCCCAGATCCCAGAGTTCTAGATCCTATATTTTATATTCTTTCAGTGATCCGTGTCCCGGTCCCCAAGGCCGACCGGTCACTTTCAAAGCAGTTAATAAAGGTTGCTAGAAAGTGGGTAGTAGTTAATAAAGGTTGTCGAAGGTTGTCAGAGGGTAGATGACTACATCAAGGCACGTCAGATTGACAAGAGGTTTTTCTGACATGATCCTCCAAAGGCACCGCTTCAACGTTACACCTGGCACATCAAAGACAGGGCACCACTTTTCCCATTTATGAGGCATGTAGCCTCGATCTCTGGGGGGTCGGTTTTCCTCTTTCTTCTTCTCGGCTCCCTTCTCAAGGTCGACTCTTCTACTTCACTTCTCAATCTTTTCTTCTGACATGATAGGCCTATTCCGTCTCTAGGTCTTTTGTAGAGTGGTGCAGGTAGTACCGGCCACCGGATAATATATTCTATTATATAGTGTAACATTAGTTAGGGTTAGGGTTAGATGTGTATGTGTATAAATAATAAGTCTGACACCATTCCAAGGGTCGGAGAAATTGATGATTTTGCAGTCCATAGTAATAGAAAAGTAGTATTTTCATTTCTTAGTTGCAGAGCTCAATGCTCCTTAGTCTTTAAGCTTTCAATAGTTAGATGCTCCCTTGGAGCCACCATTATACCATGCACCAGTGCTTGCTAGAAGAAATGTTAATGAAGAAGGGAGAGTTCTTGCAATGATGTTGTTGGCATTCTGTCTTCTGGATTGACGGTATTTTATGCTTTGTGTTCTTCATGTCCTTTGCTCTAACACTAAAGTAGATTAATGACCTTCTTTCCTTTGCTACTGATGAAATATGAATAGATGGTTGTATGTTTCTTTGGTATTTAGTATAGCGTGTTAGAGTATTGTTGATGTTTTGAATGTTAAGCATAACTATAGGTAAATGAAGTACTTCTAACTTTGCAGGATCTTTTTTTGTTTATTTGTTAAGTGTAAGCATGCTTGGAGAAACCTCACCTTTTTGAATCCCCAAAGAGAACGAGTTGAAGAAACCAACTATCCCCCTCAAAAATAGTCGCATCTCCCAACTGAGCCCTGCACCGTCGAGACCCATCAGGTGCTTGGAGGCCCGAGGAATCTCATTTCCCCAGATAACCTTTATAGGCGAAGTTGGCCGGTACCCTGGTACCTGGTGACAACTTACATCTGCTAGCGGAACCGGTCACCTAAGTCCCGTTAACAAAAACTGGCGCTAGAAGGAGGGCATGAACTCGTCCCCCTCTCAAGATTCTGATTTTACACCTCCTTAGGGTTCCCTAGGCCATAGTTTTAGGAATCAAGCCTTCAGTGGGATTGGGTCTTTCTCCCCAGCAAAATTTAAAAGAATCCTTAGGTCAGCCCCAAACCTTGGAAGATTTGTCAAACTTGAGCCTCCTGCTCGAAAGAAACAGACCTCGAAAACCACACCAGCCACTATTGTCTAGGGGTCTAGTATACCTCAGAATATCCAAACTTATCAGACAATCCTGGGAACCAGCGCTCAACTTGCTCAAAATCTAGTTCCCCAAATGGCTGCATACTTCGGTAACACCGGGTCCCCTATGGGAACTTTTTCAGGCGCAGCCAATGACTTACCCTCACACTCGGAGAAGATTTTCCCATGATATGAGCACTTAGGCTCAAAAAAAACAGAGGAACACTTACATGCATACAAAGATGCCATGAACCGACACCAAATCCAACATGAAGATGTTGTGACCCGAATGTTTCCCCTATCCCTGCGATAGGGTGAACTGAACTGGTACCTCAACCTTCCCGCCAACTCCATCAATAATTGGTAGGACATGGAGGATGCCTTCTTAGCTACCTTTCGCATACATGTGGACCCAACTTGGTCCCATAGCCAGTTCATTTCCATCAGAAAGGAACCCAATGAACCCCTTGCAACATTCAATCATCGGTTCCAATGCACCTTGAAGCAGTGCACGGGCCCTTTCATTCCATCCCCGGAAGTGACTATACAGACCTATCTCAATGTGATGGACCCCTTAGTTGCCACTCTCCTCTGGAGAACAAACATCGCGGGTGACCGGGACACTTTGGCAAAGGTTTACAACCTAGGCTTAGAGCTGTCCCGTGGCCTCAACAAGTCCCTAGGCGAGATTGGGTAGAGTATGCCCTTCAACATGATCCTTGGAAAAAATGCGTACGCTGGGGGATATAACCCCAATCTGGCAATGGGTGCCCTTGTAATGGCGATGAATCCCCCGCCCCTGTCAACAGACCAACAGGCCTGGTACATTTACCCATCATAGACTTAAGCAATACCGGGTCTGGAAACATTCCCTTGGAACCAGCCACAACAGACACAACTTTAGACATAACTGCCCAGAGTGCCCTTATTTTAGTCATTTGCAACTGGAGGATTGCCACCCTTGACTCCGGTGAATACTGCTGCCTTCCCAGGGAACCAACAATAACAACCATCACATTGTGACACAAACACTTAGCTGACTGTCGAGGTTAAATCCCTCCGACGAATGTTGTCCACCCTGACTATGGACATGGGTTAGCTGAAGGCAGGGTCCTACGCACCCCAAAATTCTAACTCCCAAAGAGGGAATACTTTCTCTAGCCAATGAAACAACAATGTCAGTGGAAGAAACTTCAACAACGGGCCTCGACCCAACCAACAACAATGGAATAATAACACGAATATCGGAGGCTCACCTCTGAACCAAAATGCCAATCAAAGTGGTGTTGGACCATCCCATTTCACACCAGTCATAGACTTCCATCCCATGACTAATTGGTGTAGATTGCATGACACAGGATCCCACAATGAGGTAAACTATGCCACGCTGGAGAAGGTCATCATGATCTCCCAGCTGGACAGACAACAATCGCATGATGCTACTCCCCTAGAACCTCCTGTGCAAGAGTCAACTTACAGTGCATTCACCTGTGAGACCATATTCTTTGAATCCTCCGAATAAGATGAAGAAGAATCTAAATTACGAGGATTCTTTGATGAATCATTTCTAGCCTTTGAGGCCAATGCCTTCACCAACCCATGGGCTCCTTACAATACTTGAAGCCAGGCTAGTAAAGGACCAGTTTACACACTGACACCTTCTGCCAAGGAAACTCCTCCCCGGGAAAATACAAATAACCGACCCGTCCCTCTATAAGGTTATAGCTCTAACCAAGCGAAGGACCTAATCAAGGGAAACCACCAATTCCCAGGAGGAAGATTCGACATCACAAAGGCGTTAGAACAAACTACCACCTCCATGACCTTGATGGAGGTTTTGCTAAACTATCCAGAGCAGAAGAAGTCTCTTCTAAGGCTCTTGGGAAACCCAAAGGTTGTTAGTCGCCCACCTAAGACTGTCTCTTTTAAGGACGCCAACGCGGCTATCTTCCAGGGAAAAAATGAAGATCCTCCCTTCCTACTAGGCCTAAATATCCAAGGCAAAAACATACACAACTTCCTAGTAGACTCTGGAGCTTTGGGCAACATCATGCCCCTATCCATATGCCAGAAGCTCAGATTTTGTCCCACCCCATCTAATGGCGCAGTGATTCAATTAGATAAAACTGCCATGAAAATGGTGGGAGAATTAAAGAATGTCCGGATACAGCTTATCCAGGACCCCAGAATAGCCAGCATAATCGACATCCAAGTGGTGGACATCCCAGAGACTTATGGGATTTTATTAAGTCAGAATTGGTCTAAGTCCTTGAATGGATACTTTTTGATCGACTTCTCCCACTTATGGCTCCCCTGGGAAGGAGAATCAAACAAAATCTGGGTTGAAAGTGAACCCCGGATGAAATAGGCCCTTACCAAAGTTGGGAGGGTTAGTGAGGTCTTCTTCTCTGAGACTTCCCCCGGGGTGTACCAACCCTTTGAAATCTTAACATTCGATTTCATCCCGGGGAAGATTCCATAGTTCTACAGAGAACCCAGGACCTAGAAGAAAATTTGAGGGTTGAGGTTGACTTTCAGGGTGCCGCAACGACCCCTGCTACACTCTTGTCTGACACTTGGTGTCGAGTACACTATCAAAAACATTCAGAGCTAGAGTGTGAACCTTGCCTTTCCATTGCTACCTGGCACATCGATGCCTTCCAGAACAAAGAATATACAGTTGATTCCCTGGAACTCAGTATTCCTACTGGAAGCACTTCTTTGGTGCAATCTCTTCGGGGATCTCAATTCCAAACCCCTCTGGGGGAAAACCTCACCCATGCACCAACAGTGCGGGAGGAAGCTCCTCCCAAGTCTCCCAAAAGCAATCCAAGGACTACTCCATCTCCCCAGCTCCAGACTACAAGCGATGACCTATGGACCCTTAAGTTCGACGGGTCCTGGTCTAAACAAGGCTGTGGGGCTGGAGTAGAATTGATCAACCCACGAGGGAAATCCTTCCTTTCATCCTACAGGCTGCAGTTCAACTGTACAAACAATGTTACAGATTACGAGGCTTTGATCTTAGGACTCCTATTTGCATTAAGGAAAGGGATCACCCACCTCTGGTCTCTGGGTGATTTGGAGTTGATTGTCAAATAGGTTCGGAGTCAATATACATGCCACGACAAAAGAATGGCCGCATACCGTGATCGAGCATGGAGCCTTATTGAAGATTTTGATGCCTTTGGCATTGATCTTATTCCTTGGTGATAGAATTATGTCCTGGATTCCCTCGCCATTTCTGCCAGCACACTTGAGCCCATGGTCAGCTCATGACTCTGAAGATTCTCCATTGAGATGATCCCCACCCCGTCCATTCTAGATAATGTCACCCACTTTTAGGTTTTTGAGGATGATCAACATATCTTGGCCTTCATGGCCAACATTGGTGTCTTTAAGGACTAGATAGTGGAGGAACAAGACCATGATGATACTGGGCAGGGTGATGAAGATGATGGGATCATGGACTTACCTACCAACACCATCCCAAAGGGGATGGTCGCGCTTGAACGTATCTTTAACTCAGACCCTCGGGCTGAAAAAAGATGTCATCCTCCTCTAAGGGAGGAAAATTCAAGAAAGTAAACATCGGCCAGCCTAGTGAAGAAAAGATGATACACATTGGCACCTCCTACTCCCCTGAGGAGAAGGAGAAGATTCTCGTGGTTCTCCGAGAATACATAGGCGTGATTGCATGGGGATATGAGGATTTGAAAACTTACGACACATCCATTATGACTCATACCATCCCCCTGAAACCTGATGCTAAGCCTTTTTGGCAAAAGCAACGACCAGTCAACCCACTGATCGAGCCTCTAATTTGTAAGGAGACAGAGAAATTACTGTCAGCCTGGATAATCTTTCCAATCCGGCACATTGCGTGAGTTGCCAACTTGGTCCCTGTTAGGAAGAAGAGCGGTGAAATTCGCCTTTGCGTAGATTTCCAAAATTTGAATAGAGCCTCCAAGAAAGATAATCACCCTCTCCCCACGTTAGATGAGGTGTTACAGATAGTGAATGGATCCCAAATGATTTCTTTCTTGGACGGGTACTCCAGATATAACCAAGTCATGGTTAAATATGAAGATAAAGAGAAAATGGCGTTCACCACCAAGTGGGTAACATTTGCATATCAGAGGATGCCCTTTGGCTTAATTAATGCAGGGAGCACATTTCAAAAGGCTATGGACATTGCATTTGAGGGCCTTGTGAATCGGTGTATAATCATCTACATGAATGATTTGACTATCTTTTTTTGGGATAGGCGTGACCATTTCGCCCACCTCGCCCAGATCTGCAAGAGATGTCACCGGTATGGAATATCCCTCAACCCCAAAAAGAGTATATTTGGGGTCACCAAAGGGAAGTTGCTTGGGCATATTATCTCTGAGGAGGGCATATCCATTGACCCTGAGATAGTTGAAGCATTGCTAAACCTACAAATGCCCGACAATAAGAAAGAGATGCGATCTTTCTTCAAAAAGATCAACTTTGTCTGGCGGTTCATCACTGGATTCGCTGAGATAGTCAAGCCACTCAATGAAATGGTGAAAAAAGATACCAAAATTGAGTGGAGTCCTGAAGCAAAGTGGGCGTTTGCCTAGATCAAACAAACGATAATGGAAGAACTCATCCTGGCTAGTTTGGACTACTCCCTTCCGTTTTACATTTACTCTTTTGCTTCGCCACATTCTACCGTGACGGTATTAACCCAAAAGGTCGAGGGGGAAGAGCGACCTATAGCTTTCATGAGCTCCCCCTTTAAGAACACTGAAGTCTAGTATTCATTGTTGGAAAAGTAGGCCTTTGCTCTTGTTCGCGTTATGAAGAAATTCTGGCATTATATTCTCCGGAGCAAGGTGCATGCTATCATCCTGGACCAAGCTGTGAGATCTTTGTTGATGCAGAGTGAACTGGGTGAAAGATGGGGGAAATGGATGGTCATCCTCTAGGAATATGAATTGGAAATGCAACCCATGAAGATAGTTCAAGGCCAGGGACTAAGTTGAGCGATGGCAGAAGAGACTCCCCACATAGAATGTCAAACTTACACAGTGGAGTCTATCACTCGAGACTTGTGGTACACCGATCTGGTGTACTTATTGTTAAATAATATATGCCTAGAGGGATTAACTCCCCAAAAAAACCATGCCTTGCAGATGAAAAGTGCTCACTTCATGATCGAAAACTCCGCACTTTACCTCAGAAACTATGAGGGAGTATACCTTTGGTGCATTGGTGGGACCAAGTTGCGAAGATAATCGATGAATTCCACAGGCAGTTTGGAACTGGGCATGGCTCAGCTGATGCCACCGCCCATCAAATTCTTTAGGCAAGATACTATTAGCCCTGTATATTTAAAGATGTTTACACTCACATTCAGAGATGTCACACTTGCCAGACCGTGACACATTGTGAGCGTAACTTGGCAATGCCTTTAAAACCAGTCTTCGAGGCTAGGCCCTTCACCCAATGGGCATTTGACTTCATCAGGGAAATCAACCCCAACTTGTCTGCCAACCACCAATACATCCTTACTACAACCGATTACTGCACCCGGTGGTCTGAAGCTATACCTTGCAAAAACAACACGACATACATAGTTATTAAATTCCTAGAAGAAAACATCGTCACAAGATTTGAAATGCCCTTCGCCATAGTGTGTGATAATGGTCTGGCATTTTCTTCGGTGCAATTACTTGAATGGACCTATAATCGAAAGATCGCTCTAATGTTTTCCAGCAACTATTACCTCGAGGGGAACGGCGTTGCTGAATCAACGAACAAAAATTTATTTGAAGTGATCAAACACCTGCTAGAACAAAATCTCTGGGATTGGCACCAAAATTTGAGATTCTCCCTCTAGGTAGATCACATTCAAATTAAGGCCACCCTGGGAGTGTCCCCATTCCATCTAGTTTATGGCCAAAACCCAGTGTTCCCAATCAACTTACAGATCCCAGTTTTGCAGTTTATGCAGGAATTTAGCAACTGGGATAACATTGTGGAGGTTCAGCTCCTAAACCTGGTGCAGATGGAAGAACAACGAGTTGCAGCCCTTGAACATTTCATGCATCATCAAGCAATGGTAAAAAGATGGTTTGACCAAAGAGCCCAATACAATGCCTTTCAAATTTTAGACTTGGTCTTGCTGTAGGACAAGGCCCGAGAAAAGAAAGGAAAGCACACCAAGTTCCAACGGCTCTGGCTCAGGCCATACCTAATCTCAGAGATCTGCGAGACAAATACCTATCACCTTAGCATCATGACTGGAGAACTTGTCCCATTGCCTGTCAATGGACAATTTCTCAAACACTATTTTAAATGAGGTTGGTTTGCCCAAAGTTATATTTTATGTAAATTTCCCTTTCCTGTAAATATTTCTTCCTCGGTGCCTTGTTGGGAGGTACTTTGCCTTGTAAATAGTCTTGCTAATCATCCTTTGGGACTGCCCTTTTTCTTTTGTTGTCTTTGCTTTCCTTGTCTTCTTTTCAGGTCCCAATGTTTTGCTCTCCCTCTTGTGAGGATTGGAATGCTTCACATAATATCTGGTCTCCGGGATGTTGTCTTTAACATGTTGGTGTACTTAAGGATCTATTGTTAGCATGATGGAATCGGTCCAGCGTCTGGAGTTTTTTTGCAAAGTTTGGTAGTACATTATGAGTAACTTCATTGGATTTATTTTTGAAAGTCTGGCAATCAGTGAAATAAAATGTAAGGAACAAGTAATCGGACACATCGAGGGTAGACTGGTTGTACTAGTTGGTTAACCCAAGTCTGAACTTTTAAAAGATTCTTTCTGGGTCCAGAGTTTTTCTCTCCCATTCAACACATTAAGGTGGGCAAAAAGGTGAAAGAAATACCACCATTAAATTTAGCTAAGCTTAAGCTTGATGGTGAAAGAAGTACCTCCCTGCCACCTCAAAACATACAAAATAACAAGAAAAAGAAATGGGACAAAACTCTAGTCTCTGGGAGAAACGAAAAAATCTGATGACTTCTGAATTTAATATACTTAGTGCCTCTTCTCTACTTCTCCCAGAGGTCATCGGCTTGGTTTCCTTCCAAAGCACACACTTCACCGCTGATGAAAAGATCATGGACTAAATCACGTATGGCAGGATTTTCTCAAACATGTTACTCCTTGCAGGTAAGATGCTGTGAAATAATGATTTGTTCCAGTTTTGCTAACTAGAGATTCTATAGTTCTTGAATGCGTCAAGACATTCATCCTAGATAGTCACCATTTCTTATGCCCTGCATCCCCGTCCCTACATTTTGTGTGCAAAATGTTGGGTCCCCCTTTTTTGTTTTCTGCTTTTGGCTCTTTCCCTGTCTTCTTTCTTTGTTTCTTTGTTTTCCTTCTTCAGGTTTTCTTTCCCACGGTGTTGGTTTTTCTTTTATTTTTGTCCCTCGTGTCTCTAGGACCCGGTCCTGGAGTTGGTCATTTTTTTGTCCAGGAGCCAGATTCTAGACTTCGGGATTCTTTGCTACGATGTCTTCTTATTTTAAGAAGGTATGGTCACGCGGAATCCCCGGGCCCGGAGTCCAGAGGTCGGCTTGTTCCAGAGTTTGCAGAAGGAAAGGTAACTTGCTTTTACCCCGACTATAAATAGAAATCACCTATCATTTTCACAATTATCGCGATCAAAACACTTAAGCAATTTGAGTGAATTTCAGAGCGATATCACAGCGATTTGAGTAGAGTCTAGTGCGAGCTATTTCTGAGTTGTTCTGAATAATTGTGAGTGGTTTTTGGTGATTGAGTGGTGATCCTTTGAAGGTAGAAGCTGTTACAGAGCATCCTCGACACCTTGCCTTCCTGCCTTTCTCCAGTTTTCAGGTTGGTTTCTCTGTTTCCTGGCTTTTCATTTTTGTTTGGTTTATGTTTTTTGTCTTTTGTTTTCATTTTGTTTCTGTGTTTATTCGTCTGGTTCACCGCCCGTTGGTTGGTCAGCTCTGCTAGAGGGTTGTCCGCCCTTTGTGTGAATATAGTATATTCTATAGATAATGTAAATGATGTATATGCTTATACATTTTTTGGTTTTGTTTAGGTAGCGGCTCTGCATTTTGTGTATATATGTACATTTAGTGTATATTGATATATATGCTTCCTATTTTGCATGTATATACCTTTCAGCCTTGATGTATATATGTTGTATATTTTGTGTATATCCACCCACTTTTGTAACAAGCTCATCGTGCTTCCTTTGTTCTCATTCACAAATTTACGAGCTCGTTCCAGGCAAGATACCACCTGGTTAAAACTCAGCTCTCGGCTGGTTTCAACAGGTGATTTTCTCTCTCCTTGTAAACTTGCCTTAATGACTGTCCCATTTACGTCCCACGTATGTATTCAAAATTGTTCAAGTGGCCTTCATTTTTCACGCGTTCAGACAGTTGGCTCCGCCACCATTGCCATAACTTTCATTTATTGCACAGCCACATGACGTCCACGTGGGCCTGACAGCTCACTTTTCACGCACAACTTCTAATGGTTAGTTTTCTGGACTACGGGTCTCTTGCCCTCACCTGACCCATGTCTTTCTTTTGCTAAGTATGGTGAGACCCCCAGGCCCGGATATTGGTTAAATTTCCAAGTTTGCAAAATATATATACTTTCTAGAATTTTTGAACTAAACTAACTTTTCAGGGAAAACAAGTGCCATGGTGGTAAGCTCTCTGGATCTTAGAGTATTATTTATCTATACATTCTGATGGTCGCCTTGCCTTGCAGGTTTCCAGAGAAATATACTTCCATCACGTCTGAGGCTTTCGCATCTTCACCACCCGGGAGTCTGGAACTTCCTACCGCGGCGGTCACCAGGGCAGCCGTAAAATCTAAAATGGAGAGGGCCTTGGAAAAATTGCCCCTCAGTATGAAATATGTGAAAGATAACACCGTTGTGGGGTCAAAGATTGATTCCAAAGTATAGTTCATTACCGACACCAGTGTCAGGATGTGGGCCGAAATGCGGGCCTTGGTGAAAATAACGTACATTCAGCGGCAGGCCGGGGATCCACTAGCGATCAACGTTAGGGATTCTGGGATCCTCAAGGCTGCCTATTTTGCATGCTTAGTGTAGTATCTAGAGTTAATCCTCACACTTGCAGCACATTACAACTCTTCTATCCGGGCTGTCATGCTCGCAGCCCCGGAACCCATCGGGTATCCTACCCTTATGGTGTCTCTCGATGCCGCTACTTTCTAGATGGGCTTGGGGATCCCTCAATTTGAAAAACTAGCTATGGTGACCAGAGAAGATGCCTTAGCGTAGTTCAAATAGTTGGAGGAAGCAGCTCGGATATACATGAACAACCACTGGCTCAAGACCCCGAAGAGGGATCCCAAGATAATGAAGCTAGAACTCCCCCGGTCTGAATTTAAAGAAAGTATCTAGATGGGGATAATAACACTATCCCGGGTCTTTAGGAAACCCCATGCCTGAGAATTCTTAGTATGGATGTACTATTTTCTGCTTGGCATCTCCACCAAGGGAGAATTTTTTGATTGGGCAGCCATCATCTCCAACCATGTAGATTCTCAGTTTCTTCAGGTGGTTCAAAAGTGGAAGTTTCATATGAATTCTTATGTTCTCTGGCCCCTGGTGCAACAACAACCCACCACCAATGGATTACTTACATCGGGCATACTTGGGATTGGCCTGGGTCAGAAGGCTCCCTGGGACTTTTTCCCACAAATCCAATGGGAGGCAAGTTTCCCTAGTTTCTGCTAGGTAAACAACGCCTTTATCTATTACAACCTACTCACACCTACCCGAGATGTAGGATACCACCTCTCCATAGAGGCGATGAATCTAGTTAGAAGTTACAGCCATTATTATATACAGTTTCAACAACATACATACATAAGGGTGACCAGTTTCTCTGGAAAACCTTACTTGTTACCCAAGCATTGTGGGAACAAGATAATTCTTTTAGAATATTGCAGGAAAATAATGGAGCTACATGCCTTCTATGCTTTGAATAAGGTGACAAAAATCCCATTCCCAATTACTTGTGGGAATTAATCATGCATTTTGGCCACGGCCAAGGAAGCAGACAATGAGCTCAAAAGCTATAACTTAGCAGAATTCTACTTGGCGCAGAAATTTTTTGATCCGCATGGAAAAATTGCGTCGGCACTTCCCCGAGCATCAGAGCCCCACCAATACCACATGGAAGACTTATGAGAAGATTTCTAGGATGACATGGAAGTTCGTAGCCGACATTACGTCTGGATGACCATGGGAATGATGGAAAGGTTAAAGCTTCGGGGATTTCCAGATGACTTCTTAGACTCCGGATCCATAATAGATCCCTACTACAAAGCAAAGGGGATTGATAAGTTGGCCCTCCCACCAGTGGACTATAATGCCCAGAAGGGACCCACCATTGAAGAGTTCACCCGCAACATGGTTGAATGTAGCCATGCCTACTTTAAGAAGGTGTGCCCTGGGAGTGTTCGCAGGGCTGCCCAGCCGGTGCCAAAGTTGACCTCGGGAGCCAGAACTTCTTCATAGAGGAAAGATAGGGGAAAAGGAATAATGGAAACCCCAGATCCATAGGAGACCCCAATTAAGGAGAAACTGAAACAATCACTGGTAGCTTCCTAGTAAATGAAAGATAAATTAATCTTGTGGTTGGCAACCCTGGTGCTCATGACTGGACCCATCCGTCCGCCTTCTTCCCCTTTACTAGCAGCACTAATGGTGAATGCAACAGGGGTAGATCTAGAGGAAGAATAGGTCCTAAGGGAAGTGGGGCCACCTTTGGTCACCAAGAGGAAGAAGAGGCTTAATTCGAAGCCTAAAAGGGAGCTAGAGCTGGGAATGCCTTAGATCCCGCAAGTTGAAATCCTTTCTCCTGACTCCCCGAAGCCAGAGGGGGAACTAGAGCCCACTGATGTCCCTGCAAATCCTCCCCCTCAGGATGAATTTGATGATGTTTTTACAAATGACGAGTTTGGGAATTTGTAGGGGGACATTGAGAAGACAGAGGCTGAAGCCCCAGAACAAGAGGAAGCTCCAAAACAAGAACTTGCCCAGGAACAAGAGGAACAGGCAGAAGAAGAGGAAGAGGTAGAACAAGAAATTGCCTCTAAATTCCTGAAGATACAAGACACGGGAGTGGACCAACAAAAGCAAAGTGAACAAATGGCATCAGCTGGGGGAACCAGACCTTTGGGAGCAACCGTAACCTCAGCCACCGTGTTCCAAGCGCCACTCCTAGAGGTGACATTTGGGGAGGTAATCACTATGGCTCAAACACTGAATCTTGGCCCGTTACCTCCCCCATATTTAAAAGATGTACCAATGGAAGAGGACATCCCAGCAATAGAGGCTGAGGAAGAAAAGGAACAACAAGACAAAGAAAACCCCAGGATGACAAATGAAGACCCAAACATGGCCAAAGATGCAGACATCGGGGCAGAAGACACAAGTGTCACCAAAGGAAATGTCACCGGTGAACCAAGAGACACAGGAAAGGAATCGGAGGAGGCTCGTCCTAATGAAGGGGCATAACAAGATATAAGGGAGAAGTCACAGGAACACATTTTGGCTACCAAGCCACACCTACTACCCCCATGGTTAATAGAAACTTGAAAGAGAAAGGCACCTCCAACAACACCCTGGGCCCACCTTTCCTTAGCAGAGATGATGGCCCAGGCATAAAACCTATCAAAGGCCAAGAAAGCCCAGACAGTGCACACTCTTCAGACTGAGCCGAGCAGAGAGACAGTCGCAGTGATAGTGACACCTTCCCCTGATGCATATGAAGCAATGACAGAGGCCAGAGATTATAAAATCACTGATATATCACTGGGGAAGAGGGGAAAATAGGGTGAAGTAGACATGTTGAAAGAGGCAGCCAGGGTAGTGGAAGCTTGTTATGAAAAGGAAGCTCAAAATCTCAAAGCAGAAAAGGAGAAAAATGCAAACCTTTTGGGGTTGCTAACTAAGCTAGCCTGACCTATCAACATTATTCCTCCAGGGGCCTCTACATCAGATATACTACTCCCGCAGAGTGACATAGACTCATTATGGGCAATGAAAAAGAAGTCCCATGCGGTCGATGAGTGGGTCACCCTGCAGTTAGGAAACGTCTAACGTTTCCTAGTGTCCACACTCCTGGACTTATATGCAGCCTGCCATGTATTACATCAGGCTGAGACCACCGTCAGCATATGGGAAGCAGACATCAAAAATTACGAGGCATGGAAAGTTGAGTTAGAAGAACTCATTGGCCTCGGGGAGGAGATTGTCTCCGAATCTAGGATTTTGGGAGAAGATTCATTTAATTTTGTGAAGACCCAACACTCCAGACTTGACCTCACATTGGGGATAATCAAGCAACTGGTAGGGATTCTATGGGAGAAGATCAATACAGTATAGTATACTTTCAATTTATACAAGTCTTTTATTACAAAGGTCTCCAGAGCTGATCCATTCAGCACTGACACATGCACACCAGAGGAGTATGTCATGGGGAAGTTTGATGAGCTAATGGAATCAAGGTATCAATCCCCGGAGGGAGTAGACGACTCTCAAATGATGAGAATAACTCGTATGGTACTCAGTGGCCATGATGCGGCAAAAATGGCTGATGAGTTTAAGCGGAATGTTCTGGACCTGGGGGAACAGATTAAGGTGGCTAAGTACCGGCGGGCTGGCCTTAAAGAAATTGATGAAGATAGAATCTCCCCTCTCCTCCAGACCTTTAATGACAATAAGCAACAATAAAGTTTGTCCAGGGGCCGGAGAAAACCCAAGTGTTTTTATATTATTTATTCTTTCAGAATGTAAGTTCCTAGATCTCAGAGTTCCAGATCCTATATTTTGTATTCTTTCAGTGATCTGTGTCCCGGTCCCCAAGGCCGACCGATCAGTTTCAAAGAAGTTAATAAAGGTTGCCAGAAAGTGGGTAGCAGTTAATAAAGGTTGTCGAAGGTTGTCAGAGGGTAGATGACTACATCAAGGCATGTCAGATCGACAAGAGGTTTTTCTGACATGATCCTCCCAAGGCGCTGCTTCAACGTTACACCTGGAACATCAAAGATAGGGCACCACTTTTCCCATTTATGAGGCATGTAGCCTTGATCCCCGGGGGTAGTTTTCCTCTTTCTTCTTCTCAGCTCCCTTCTCAAGGCCGACTCGTCTACTTCACTTCTCAATCTTTTCTTCTGACATGACAGGCCTATTCTGTCTCTAGGTCTTTTGTAGAGTGGCGCAGGTAGTACCGGCCACCGGATAATATATTATATTGTACAGTGTAACATAAGTTAGGGTCAGGGTTATATGTGTATGTGTATAAATAATAAGTCCGACACCATTCCAAGGGTCAAAAAAATTTATGATTTTGCAGTCCATAGCAATAGAAAAGTAGTATTTTCATTTCTCAATTGCAAAGCTCAATGCTCCTTAGTCTTTAAGATTTCAATCATTAGATGCTCCCTTGGAGCCACCATTGTACCACGCACCAGTGCTTGCTAGAAGAAATGTTAATGAATAAGGGAGAGTTCTTGCAATGATGTTGTTGGCATTCTGTCTTCTAGATTGACGATATTTTATGATTTGTGTTCTTCATGTCCTTTTCTCTAACACTAAAGTAGATTAACGACCTTCTTTCCTTTGCTATTGATGAAATATAAACTGATGGTTGTATGTGTTTCTTCGATATTTAGTATAGCATGTTAAAGTATTGTTGATGTTTTGAATGTTAAGCATAACTATAGGTAGATGAAGTACTTCTAACCCTGCATGATCTTTTTTAGTTTATTTGTTAAGTGTAAGCATGCTTGGAGAAACCTCACCTTTTTGAATCCCCGGAGAGAACGAGTTGAAGAAACCAACTATCCCCCTCGAAAATAGTCACATCTCCCAACTAAGCCCTGCACCATCGAGACCCGACCCTTAGGTGCTTGGAGGTTGTTGGTTAACAGTTTGTCCTCTCTTAAGATTTATAATCTCTAACTCTTTAATACACCCAAGGTGAAAGAACAAAAGGATGTTCACCAACAAATGGGTCAGTGTAAGTCATTTATCACTACCCTCTGAATTGATAGGTACAGCTCCCTGAATATGCGATGATATGCAATGAATATGTTTTTATCGATCATCAGATTTATTCCTTATGAGTTTTAACCAAATTGCTTGTAGACACAAACAATTCAGGCAAGGATAATGTTTAATCTATATTCAAATCTAATCTACCTATTCTAGAAATGCATATTCTACTGAGGAGAACAGAAGCATAATTGTACATAGACAAAAAATAGAATTGCTTACGCTTCAACTTCTAACATGAAATAGAATCCTATCAGGAATTACAGTTCCACATACAATTGTACTTTCTATTCTGATGCACCTAAATTACTGAATGAATAGGAGAAGAATCATACATGACAAGCAAATAGAATTACTCTCACTGCAATCACAGACATGAAA
>MU219189.1:110252-130538 GCA_018584345.1 Thuja plicata
GACTATTTATTCCACATAGAATAAATTAATATAATGATTTATGATTTAATATCCAAATATAATTATGTATGTATGTATGATAAAATATGTAATAATAATAATAAAATCAATTATTATTATTATGTATATTCGTACATATATACATATAACTCATAAATCATTCTATTGATTGAGATTATCATCCATGATTATGTTTATCTGACCGAAGCTATAAACATCAACAAAAATCATGTATAGGATATTTCTAGCCATTTTCCAAACCCAAAACAATGAGAGAAATGAGGAAAGTGGCTCGCCGGTTTTGATTTATGCCACAAGTTTTGGGTACCCGATATTTTCAGGTACCCAAAAATATCATGTACCCGAAAAAATCATGTACCCAAAAAAATCATGTACCCGATTAGGCTTGTGCTTTGGTGTCAGGTTTGCCTAGGTGTACTGACACCCAGGCCTACTAAAAAGTCAACAAACATTTTCATTCACTTTTGGACGAGTGAAAAGTGGATTTTTTCACATCACCACTTTTTGGCACCCCATGATCTTGCACATACCCTTAACTATGTCTGATATTATTGGTTCTAATGTAGTTACTAGCTCAAAACGTTTTACCTTGTTTTCTGCCACTTCTTGGCTGATCTTCTTTGTGAGCTTGTAGTGACACTTCCCTTTTGCACATTCCTTAATTACCTTGTTGGCTTCTACATTCTGTGATGTTATGGCCTCGGTAAGAACTGCTAGTT
The DNA here is from genome assembly GCA_018584345.1 of Thuja plicata. Taxonomy (NCBI): domain Eukaryota; kingdom Viridiplantae; phylum Streptophyta; class Pinopsida; order Cupressales; family Cupressaceae; genus Thuja; species Thuja plicata. The sequence continues at coordinate 110,993 of MU219189.1, forward strand.
GATCAATTATTGGTGTATTTTGATCAATTTGTGTGTCAGGTATTATTTGTAATATATTTCCTTTGTAGTATCTAGGACTTGTGAATTTTTGTGCTCCTTCTTGAGCTTGTCCTATATTTCCCTCCTCTTGCATAATTATCCATACTTGGTTAGTGACTCAGGATCCAGAGTCCTTGGATCAAAGTCGGTTATATCTATTATTTCTTCAAGTGTGACCGGTGCTTTTCTTTTCTTTTTCTTCTTCGGTATGGTGCTGGAAGTAGGTGAATGTAGTACCATAGCAAGTTCCTTCTCCATTTATTTTGATTGTGGTAATTGCGTGGGAGGTGTGGTGCCTTTGGTATGTTGCTCGGTATTGACCTGTTGGTCAGTAGTAGATGTCTCTACATCAACCTTGTCTTTATCTATAGCCTTTTTCACCTCTTCAGTGTCCTTGGTAGTGGCATCACTCAGTGCGTCCTCTCAACTTGTATCTTTCTTCTCCTTATTTGTATCTTTTTGCTCCCCATGTTCATCACCTTTCTCCATCAGTATGTTTGCATCAAGTTCAAGTGTTTTCTCCTTTTCTTTAGTGATAATATTGATAGATTGTATCAATAAAGGCATGTGACCTGGTACATTTGCTTGTGCAACATCCATTGTCTCCTTTAAATCCTTTGTTTGTTCAGTGGAAATACTTACATCTTCATCATTTTTGGGATCATAATCATAATCAATATGAGTAATATCTTTTATGGTGATGTCTAGTGTTTACCCTAATGATTGTAATATCTGAGGTACATCATCCATGGCCTTACTTGCCTCTTTTGTCAAATCAAATAGATTGACATCCTCGGTGTCATTGATGAAGATATGCTCAGGGCTCGGTGTGGCCTCCTTTTCCTCAATGTGAGGTGTCTCTATTAGAGCTAATACCTTCTTGGGTGGATTGAAGACTTCATTCCAAATCTCATTTCTTTCTTTGTCAATGTCTTCTAATCTTCCCTGTAGTACTTTGTATGATCTCACCTTGGAAAAAAATTTCTTTGCATGCGCTTTCATTGTTGAATCAATTTCTTCAACTATTGATTCGGGTGGCATGACTGTAACTAGGGATCTTTCCCTCATCTATTTCTTTGTGTGCAAGTTATATGTCCATCTTGTTGATATTTTGTCATTTAGCTCTTGTGGAATATTCTTGTTGAATTGTATTGGTACATACTTGTATGCAACCATTGCCTTAATTATGGCCTCTTCTATCTTATTATGATCTTTGTGAGACAAGGTTATCCATTGTCTAATCTTGTGATGTGATAATCTGCTTGTGTTGATGATTGACTCTACAACCTCATCAATTGTCTTAGGTATCTTGGCCTTTTCTTCTTTGATCCTTTGTTCTCTTTCATCCCTAGCAGTATCATCCTTGTCTTCTTTTCCTCTTATATATTTCCTTCTTTGCCTCGGTGTTGATTACCCATTTTGAGGCTTTCTTTTTGATAAGTCCTCATAGTACCTTTCTTTACTGGTGGTGAGTCTGCCTCTTTTGTAGTTTTACTTCTTGTTCTTGATGCAGTTGTTACATTTGTAACATTTTCTTTCTTTGTTGGTGGTGCATCTGATTCAGTAGACTTAGAGTCATTTATCTCTTTACCTTCACCAATGGATGATTTTCCCTCGGTGACATCTTGTTACAACTCTTCATCATTTACCAAAAGTTTCTTTTGAAGAGTATTGATTATTTTTGTCTTCTTTCGGTCTATCTTCTTCACTACTAAACCAGTCTTGATTCTATACTTGGCTTCCTCACATGTGCCAAATATGCTCAATGATTTGTCCACTGGTTCATTTAGTAAGTCATCAATAGCTTTTGTAGCCTAATCAATGTTGATCTCATAGTCCAATGGTGGTAACCATGTTGTTCTCTGTACAGTTGGTTTGATTAGAGTGGTGTTAGTGTCCACTTTAAAACATATGTCATCTTTGTATTGTTCAACCAGTTGTGTAGGGATTCTCATTCTCTTAGATGCATTCTATCCTTGAAAGTGGTGAAGTATGCATCCATTATATATGTGAAGTTATCCCCCAATGAATTAATATATTCACTAATCTATGCAGTTATTGGTCGGGTTGTGTTCCAAGTGACATTATCTATAGAAGGGAAGAAATTCTGAAAATAGAATAATATGCACATAAGGAGTGAATTGAACTTACATGAATTAGATCTGGCTGACCTAATTGTCCTCATATTCTCCTCCAGTTGCTTCAGTAGCAGCTTGGATAAGTCCAGTTGAAGTCCCTTCTTCACAATCTTATAAGCAGTGTCAACTACTCCACAAGTTATGTTGTTCATTCTGCTAGCTTGGAATATTGTGTACCCAATAACACATGCACTGAATTACATCTCAGGGTCAGTGATTGTATTAAGTTTCAACCCTATTCCATCCCATTCCAGTTTTTCAATCTCGGGGTGTGAATGATTCTTTAGGGCTTTAGCCTTGTCGGTTATTAGATAACCAGTTACAGTGTGAATCACATCATTTGTGATCGGTTTTGGTTCATCTAACCACATTTTTTTGTCATGTACTAGGCTAAGTATGATGTGTATCCATTCAGCCTTGAACTCTCTCGGGAACAGTAGGGCATTAGTTAACCCTTTAACCTCAACGTGCTTGTGTCTGTCTTTCAGGTTTCCATCTTGGCATAGCTTCTGGTAAGCTTTTTCAATCTCAAGATCTCTGATCTCTGCAACCTTGCAGTGGATGTATGCACGTATATCTTCAACCAGCAAAACCCTAGGAGGGATACTTGAAAATGCTCCATTGTCGTTGGGTTGAGCAGCAACCTTAGGGAAAAACTTATAGTTGGGCTCCACACAGGTTGTGTCCTTAATCAGGTTAATCTTCTTGTCATTTGTGTTCTTGATCTTTAAGACTCGCAAGGTATTTGTCATTGTTAGTGAAATTTGGGCTTCTTTGCAAATGAACTATGTGCTTGGTAAGTCTTGGTACTTACTGGTTGATGGCGGTGAGTGCTCAAAATCTATTGAAGTAGCCTTTGAATTTGTTGTGAATCATTTTGCAATCTTGTCGCTTGTCTTCACTCTACTATTTTCTCTTTTTCACTTGGTGAATGAATGAGCTCTTTTTTTCCCTATTTATAGAAAATAACCTAAGTGGTTCATTGAATGCTTCAACTACCACTTGGTCGATGAAACAAAGATGCTCGGGTATCATACCAAAGTCTTCATTCGGAGTGAGTAGAGAACGCTCGGGGTAAGTGACAACTTAGTTGTACTTTTCACATGTTCACCGATGGTGCTCGGTATGTAGTGAAGACTTGATTGTCTTTTACACATTTATCGGCGCTGCTCAGTTTATATTGACAACTTGGTTGTTTTTCATATGTACACTGATGATGCTTGGTATGTATTGACCGACAAGATTGTATTGCTTAGGTAGGGGTGGTGGAATCACCTAATCTATTAGATGAGGTGTCACCAACTGTAGTGCTTGGTCCAACATCATCTTTTCTTGAAGATTTCCTCCACATTTGATTTCTCATTCTCCTGATATCTTTAATAGTGTTTCCATTTGCAAAAGTGCTTGAATCTGTCACTCGGTCTCTACAGTCTTTGCTTAGATGGCCGACCTTATGACATTGTAAGCATGCCATTCCAGAGTTAGTCCAGTTCCTTGATCTTCATATCCATTTTCTCATGCATTTTGTAGCTATGTGTCCATATCTACCACATGACGTGAAATTTACCCATGTGTTGTAATCCCAAACATATGAGTTACCGACTCTTCTCAGTTGATATGCATTTTCTTGTTCTTTGGGTTTCCATACTTGCTTTTTCTTCTTTCTACATTTATGAGATGTGTGGCCATGTATGTTGCAAGTAGCGCAATATTTTTCCATGTGGGATTCCTTCTTTGTTTTGTTCACCTTAGATCTACATTCATGTGCTTTGTGTCCATGCTTGTTACAATTATAACAATTACCTATGAATGTAGAAGTAGATTAAGGAACACCTCTAGCTTTGCTCCTGCAAACATTTGATTTGTGGCCTGATTTTCCCCAGTGATAGTGTGACTGCTTCTTTTCTCTTGGATTTGTGTAGACATTCCTTTGATTAGATTGGTTTGATGATTCTACATGCTCAATATACCCTAAATGAGTATTGCTGTTGAGTCTTCTTTGTCCATTGAGAAAATCATCCATTCTTTTTGTACTTTCTTCATCTTTCTTGATCATATCATTATGTTGTTGTTGAATCCTTGCATCATGCTTTAGTTTCTCATTTTCTTCTCTTATCTCACCAATAGCTTCCAATTTCTCATTAAGTTCTATGTTCACTCGGTTGGCCTCATGACTCATAAGAACTATTTAATTGGTGATTTCAATGTGATGTTCAGTAAGTCTCTATATCTCAGTTTCTTTCTCTTGCAGCTTTTCAGTGATCTTCCTCCTGTCATCAATAGCTAATGTTATTTCTTGTTCAACTTGTCTAGCATTATTCATAACATCAATCATTATTACCATTTTTGTCTCTTGACCAATTTGCATTACCTTTACTTGTTCAGTCATATGTTGATTAATTTCATTAAGACTTGTAATGCTTCCTTCTGATGTGTCAGATGTATTACCAGATGCAAATCCTGACGAATCAAATAAATTAGGCATCTCTTCTTCATGATATTCAGTTTCATTGTAGCGAGATTCCATGACTTTTCTTTCAACCAATAATTCTTTCATCTTGTTTCTTTCTTCTTTGTATTGCTCAAAGAAAATCTGTATCTCCAACTTCTGATTCTCACTATTCTTATCAAGCTTATACCTTTCCATTGTATGATATTTTCTCTCAAATGATTTAAAATTTTCCAAATAAGAGATCTAGCTCTGATACCAATTGTTGGAATAATGGAATGGTGTGTATTGAGAGGGGAGGGGTGAATCAGTACCCTTAAAACTTTTATCAATTAACCTTAGTAATATTTTCTTGCATTACCGACCATGTTCATTTTCTACATTATGCATGTAATATCATAACGTAAATATAAGTGCATGTAAAAAATCATAGAAACATTCATGAAACTTAGTTACACATGACACAAGAATTGGTAACACAGAAAACCCTTGTTAGAAGGTAAAAACTGCGGTGGGGTTGAAACCCACAAAGCTTCACTATCTGCAGAATGGAAGGTACGGTTAAGGCTACAAGTTGTGATCACTTCTGATGATCTTACCCTATTAGGAGTAACATTTTTAGACTTGTTAAGTCTACTCTGTTAAGATATTTTAACAACACTGTTAAGTGTGCACTCGGTTAAGAGATTTACAATAAGACTGTTAAGTCCATCTTCTTAAAGGATTTCTTTTATTTGCTACAATTGTTAGAGATTAGTCAAAAATACTTATGACATGATGACTTGCAATCTTGAATTTTTGATTATAGATCCATTAAGTTCACAAAAAAACAATACCACCTTATTGTGATGAATAATACCTCTGTTCTGCTTGGTAGCCTTGAATCTAGTTCTTCATAACTGAATTCTCCCTTTTGTGTCCTTCTGCATGAAACTCTTTGTATGATTAATAGATGTCTTCTGCGGCTACAATCATCATATTCTTGTTTGATTATACATCTATATATACAAAGGTTTTGACCTATTTAGGTTTCACGCTTTACAAGAAAAATTCTATGATCAAAGGTTTACAACTTGACCTTGATCTTCTAGTTTGCATGTTTAGAATCAGTTAGACTGATTACAACTATTACTTATGCTTTACTTGATCCTCAAGAAATGGTTTTATAGCTAAGCATAAATCTATTTTTAAGACTAAAGTTATTTAGCTGACATATATCTCAGATCCACTTTTTTTCAGGAATAAAACTATCTCTTGGTAGACTGGTGCTTGTTATCACTCAAAATTGTACCCTGATCAAGTTGCCAAGAATACTTGATCAATTTTGAGGAACATGGAAACAAACCAAGGTTGTGGGTAAGCTATAGCTGGAATGAATCTCTGAATGAAGGTTAGCTTCATGTCTGATAACTCACCTGAAACCACCTAAAACTAAACCTTTTGCTAGAGGAAAGAGGTAGAAGGATGAACATAAATAAATATAACTCCTAAAGGGTGATGCACCAGAAAACAAAGTTCTGAGATCCACTGATATAACATAAACACAATAAGAAAGGAAATATATACTTCTTTGCACAATCCCACTAACTCATAATTTCTGCATAATCAATTTGCAAGAAGGCCTATAATAACAGTCTCTAAAAAGGAGAACAAAGGATCTCTCACAATCTGGAAAACTGATTAAACACAACTCACAATCTGCAAAGAAAGTATGAGAAAATACTGCATAAAAGCACCAACATGCAATAAAGATTCATGGATAAATGATATCACAGAAAACTGCACAACATTAAGTACACAATAACAAACTAAGTGAGCAAGGCATAAGCTATAAATCACATAAAAAGGGTGACATGAACCTGCATATCTCTGTAAATGGGTTACTTAAACCACTTTTGCCTCTACCGAGAACTCATAAAAATCACAAAGTAGTAAGCCAAGAGGGGAAAGAACTCCTTAACAATGAGTCTTCAACTCATACTTATGTTGTTTTAGAACCAACTGCATCATTAATACCATCAATAACTTCTTGGTTAGATTCAGTCTACAAGGCCAATTTTGAGCCCTCCAAAGGACTTCAAAAAGGTGTAAAAAGGTTGCCAAGGTCAATCCTTATCAGCTTTATCATAATGGCTCCTCATAAATGCATTTTTATCCTTCAAACAGACTCATAAAAGCCCTCTGAACGACAATAACTCCTCTCAGATTTTAATAACTGCATCTTTGACTTTAAAGCTTTGTCCAATTTTACCAAAATATTTCCTTGACTTTCAAAAGTAAAATAAATATCTATTCTGCACCATTTTTTAATAGTATTAAATGATTTATAATTTATAATTTTAATAAATACTGATTATTTTAATATTATCTATTAAGTGAGCATTAAATCACTTAAAAATAATATTACTATAATATATATTTATTAAAGTGATAATTTATAATTTATTTAATAATATTAATATATATTTGCAAAATAAATATTTATTATATTACCTTTAAAAGATCACCACCTTTTAAATTTTTTTACAACATTAAAACAAAATGATTCATAATTTCATCATTTTGTTTTATTATTGTTGAAAAGCTAAAAAATAATTTTAACAATACTAATCCAAAATGATGAAATTATGAATAATTTTGGATTAATATGTGTAACAATGATATGGCCTTGGAAATAAAAGTGATAAATATATCACTTAGAAACATTACAAATTCTTTAACAATTGTAGGGATAATACGAAAGGAGATCAAATAAAATGCAAAAGGCAAAAATTTCATTTTTTGCTTTTGGTGATGTCAAAATGAGACCTAAAACATCCTTTTTGCACTTCATTCATTCATCTTTTCCATGAAGAAGCTCTGGCCGCCGCCACAGGAGTAGGGTTTGAAGGATATCTGCAGGTTTTTTGAGCCCGTCACTAAGATTTTTTTTCCATTTCATTTCATCTTCTCTTCTCCTCGAGCCGCCTGGGAATTTTGATGAAGATCTGGGGTTTTCATTTAATTCTGTGGACTTTTATGCAGATTTCAATGCATCTAACAAGTAACACTTTCATTCTTTCTACAAAGAACATTAGTATTGAAGCTCCACTTTCTTAAGGAGGAATGAAAATGTGTGATTTTGATCTGATGATTTCAATTTTGAGGGCTTGAGCTGTGTGTTCTGAATGTTGCCTTTCAGCTACTACCAACTTATCCAAAATTTCATCTTTTTCTTTGTTCTTTATCTCAATCATGTGATATGATGTCTTCAAGTTTTCAGACAGTTTGTTGATCTCTTCTCTTACAACAACTAACTCACCAAAGACAAGATCCTTTGATTCACTCTCTGCATAGTATTGCCCAAGAACAGTCTGAAGATTCTAAACTTCAACATTTTTTGATTCTAGAGTACTGACACAAACTGCAAGTTTTTGCCTTAGACCACTGATAATTTCATTTGCCTTCTGCAATTCATCACTATTGATCATTTTAATTTCATCCTGACTTGCAATTTCATGTGCAAGAGATCTCTCCAATTGCATTATGTGAGCATTTCTAGCATCTACTAGCCTCTGAATATCTGCTATGCGTTCACTATCTTCATCCATTTTCTCTTAATCTTCTAACTCCTTATCCAAGAGATGTTTCTTAAGTCTGGCCAAATCACGCAATGCTTTATCCCTTTCTTTGCAAACCTCCTTCAAGTTGTATTCAAACTCTAATTGCTGCAACCTATGAGCTTCTTCCAGGCTTCCCAGATTTTCAAGTGATAGTTGAACCTGCTGGTTTCCATCTTTGAGTTGTTTATCAGATGTAGGTGTAGCATGTGAAAAATCACCATGTTCCCTATGGATAAATTGTGGTTGCTTGCCTTCCAAGACATTAATTAGTCTATCCTTTTCTATCTTAAGTTCAGTATTCTACTTTTCCAGAGTGGCAATCATCCTCTATAAGTTTTTAATGTGTTCATTGGACAACATCACATTCTTATTACTAAGATCTGCTTGCAACTTACTCATATTTGCATTCCTCTCATTTAGATTTCTTTTTAACTCTGTAATCTTTGTCAGCATCCCTTTCTTCTCTACATTTAAAACACTACATTCCTTCTGAGTAATTTCAATCAGCTCTTGTTCCTTATGAAGTTGCAACTTCACATTTGCTAAATCCACTAGCTCTTTTTCACGCAATTCCTTTAGCTTTTTCATTTCAACCAATAATTCTTCATTTTCAGCTTTCTTTGATACTACAGTCTGTTTTGCTTCTTGAAGGAAATTTGAAAGCTCCTTTTCCTATTCTTGTAATTTCTTGATTTTCAATTCCATTTTATTTTGTCGCCCCTCTAACTCTGGTGGTGACGAGCTTCTATTACTTGCCACATCCAATTTTACAACTGCGCCAATATTTGCATATTTACCATGAACGCGTAAAATGCCTTGGCTGTTTTGACTACGAGGGGTATTCCCATACCTCTGCTGCCTAGTATTTTGGATGTCAATCTATCCCTTCTAATTTTTTTACAGAAGCTTGAGTTGGTCTTTGATGCTCTATATTTGATCATTGATTGCTTTCTTTGAACCGTACTTTCACATCTTATGGACGACTATAGTTTTTTTTTTTCTTCTTTTTTTTTTTTTTTCTGTAGTTGTTCAACATTCATTTTGTACCACAAAGCATAAGATGTACCTCTGTAGTTACCACTTATGGCAGCAATCATGTTCATGTAGCTCAAGTCATGCAAATAGCTACTCTACTTTTTTAGATCTTGTTGCCTCTATTTATTAATGAAAGGGGTTGCTACTCCGTGCCTCAGGAAATGGTAAGGTGTTGGTTTATACTTGTATGCCCACTGTTACACATGGTATTAACAATCTTGTAGTAGTGGATTCATTCAGTCATGTACATCTCAGATCCTGTTCTATTGGAGATAACATTGTAGACACATATATACAAGTACCATATGAGCTATTTGTTACAGCAATCAAACTCTTCTTTTTTACTTCAGCATATCATGCTTAGGGGGACTATCCATGTTTTTTCTTTTCTCTTTTTTAAAAATAAAATTGAACATTGTTTATAAAAGAAAACCCTTTACTATGCTTGAATAACCTCATGGTATAATAGATGTTCCTTAATGTTGTAACAACCTATATTTGTTGGCCATAAGACTATCTTGTCCCTGTAACTCCCACTGTTGCTATGTGTTCTTTCATATTGTTTTGACGGCTGTAGCCTACTATTTTTGAAAATCTCGTTCACTATCACCGCTACCTGACTTATGTGTCATGTAGGATGTACCATGTGAAGACATAAATCTATCCTTGAACTAATTTATGGGTGTTGTCCCATCATAACAATTATGATCTATAATGCATGTTGTTCTTTAACCATAAATGTTGATTGATATGTCTTAAACATGCAATCTACTGCCCACTTCATGAAATTGGGTGGTTTCTTTTGTATTCATTTGTTGTTCACAACACCATACTTCCATGTAGCATGTGGCTTTTCCTTGTATCTTATATTACGTTGATGAAAGAGTGATGCTCCTTATTGATTAATGTTTTTGTTACCTCTGTAGAGCTGATATCTCTGAGTATCTTGCTGCCTCTCTTGACCAATAGTAACAACAAAGATCATTGTTCCTCTTTTTATAGTTCATTTGTCTATCATGTAGCACGCTGGGCTCAACCCTTGTGGGAGCCACATTTTACCCCACATGCTACATGATAGACATCTACAAATGCACATGAAGCAAACTAGTTAGAAAACAAATGCATGTTTCAGAGGAGTTTGGTATAAGGACTTGGCTGTTGTATCTTTTGTTTGATGCGTATATAAGTCAGCATGTACATGTATGGTAACAAAATGAATATGTAATGCTTGGGACACATCATTATTTAGATCTTTTGTTCTAAAACCATTGCTATCAATTTAATGCAGGATTGGGAACATGTTGGAGTAGCGGGAGACATGAACAACTCGTGGCATGACAACATAGCAGAGCACAACAATGAACCAGTCATTCAGGCAATGACTGGTCCCACTCTTTACTTATGCATTTATTTACTCAAATGAAGTATATGCTCACTTGTATTTGCATTGAAAAAGTAGTTATTGTCATGGCTTGTGTGAGACATGGTTCATTGATACTATCAACAAAACATGCTTCTCCTTTGAAATACTTATGCACTTGGTATAACAACCATCAGTATGATGTGTTAAAACAATGTAATCTTTAGCTTTCCTTTCTTTATACATATGAAAGTTATCTTGGAGAGACAAAATGCACTTCAAATCATTTTAAAACATGACTGCCCATGCTTGAGTAAGCCTGGTACTGAAAATCGGTAACAGTGCTTGGGTTACTCTGTAGACTATGCTCGGTTTACTCTGTAAACTGTCTGTCGGGTTACTCTGTAGACTATGCTCGATTTACTTTGTAAACTGTCTATCGGGTTACTCTATGAACTGTGTATCGGTGATAGTGTTATTGATGTTCACTAATTTTGGTGATCACTATGCTTGATTTTTTTGGTGACCTCTTCACTTGATTATTTCAGTGACCTCTGCACTTGACTAAATGTTGTCACTCGGTGATCATGTAACCGACGGTTCAAAAAATGTTTCCTTGTATACTAATGAAAACTTCTGATCCTTTATGATTATCGCCTCCTTATACTACACACTTTCATAAACCTCAAGATGAAACTCCCTCTCCCTTCACATTAAAGGAAAACTACAATATAGGATATGACATTACCAATCAATAAGGCTATAGTGGACAAGGTCTTGGTATCAATGAATAAAATTTCCTATTGACCCTCCTACACAAGTCAGTAGAAGTGGTCTAGGTTTTATCCCTCAAGATAATCCCTTACCTACTCCTTCTTCAAAACCTAACCCGATGTAGGAGAAACTTGGGTTCTTAGCAATCCTGTATCAACCAAAAATATGTTTGTTTTAGTTTGGTAGCTTAGTGGAGACTGCTCGGTAAAGTACTCGATAACTAATTTGCTTGGTCAGTTGAAGGCTTTTTGTTTCACCACCTGGGCTCAGTTACTTGTATTTCAGTTTTCTTCACCGATGGGGTCTCGGTGGTTGTTCTTGGCTACTCGGTGGTTTTCACCGACTGGTCTCTCTACTCGGTAGTCTTTCTCACCGAGTTTGTTTTCAGACATTGAAACTTCTGGCCGACGTATGCATTTAATTTCCATAGCACAATTAATGTTGGGGTCTCTCATTGGGATGTGTGTGGACCTAAATCTGGGTCTTTATTGTTTCCTATGTTGGATCTTTGGTGCTGACCTCTTTTGTGGTCTCTTGTATATATTTAGTTTGTGTTCTTAGATTTGGGCAGGATTTTTGGTAGCAAATTTTATTAGAAGATTTGGATCGCAGGTCTATGACCTCGCATGTATGAAGATTATTCTGTAAAGATATGAATGTATATGGTCGAAACTGGGAAGGCCTTACAACTTGATATGTATGATGTCTGATGAAATAATAAGAATTTTTTGCTTTCTTTCTCTCACTTTCTGTGTTGTTGCTTTCGATTTGTTCTACAAGTTGGTTTAGATAGCTGGGAGTGCCTTGGGCTCTGGTTCTCCATACCCTCCTTGCGTCATAACCCTCCCATTTTAAACATTTTTTTTACCAACACCATCTTTTGTTACACCTCATTTTTATGACTATTTGGCTTTGGCTAAAATAATCATTTGGATAATTAAATATGATAGTAAATTTGCTTTCCTTTTAGGCATTTTCCAAAAAAAAATGATCTATTAATGGTAATTATAATTTTATTTTTCATCATTGCAATGGACATTATGTTGTTGATCGTGTCAAATTTGGGCAATTTGTTCAAGACTTAGTAGATAGATATCTTCTTACATTAACTATAAATCTTATACTATTTCTTGGTATCCTAGATATACCTTAGCATTTATTGATCCTATTATGTTGCTCTCCATAATGTGATCTTTGAAGCTTACAAGGATCTTTTTATTGTATGATGTGCACTTTTGGAGCAACATACTAGGTATTTTCCTTGTCCTCTCCTTTGGGGGACAAGGTCTCTCTCTTTCATTCATTCTCCTTTCTCAAAGATCCATTATCTCTTTGTTGGTTGCATTTATTATACTATGGTATCCTTTCATACATGGATTTTTAGCTAAAGACCTTTCTCTACATGAGACATTATTGTCTTCTTTTACAATCTCTCCCTTGTTTGGAAGTTCATATATCTTATAATAGATGTTACCACTAAGTTTGTGTAATGTTCTTCTTTCTCTCTCTCTCTTTTTTTTTTCTCTTTGTCAAAGTAAGCCATTATCCCCTTCTTGTTTTGGTTTCCTCTATAATGTGATTTCTTTGGTAGCATACATTTTTTTTTTACATGAGAACACTCTCTTGCAGCCTTATGTTTGCTTAGGAGTGCATCTCTATTTATACAAGTGATCCATCAATTAGGGTGCAAAAATGGATTGCTTTCCTTTGTCACTTATACTTGGGGGGAAAGGTGTGATCCTTTCAATCTTCTTATTATATAGGGATCCACTTTTCCTTAATATAGTGATATTTGTTTACTTTGTATCATTCCTCTTTCATATAGGGATTTTTTGATATGATTTGGGATTCTCTCTTATACATGAGGCATGCATCTTGCATTATGACCTCTTCCTTATTGAAAAATTTATATTTATTTTAAACAAATATCCTTACTTGAAAGCTTAAAAAGTGTGTTATACTTCATCAAGAATCCCTTTTCACCTACTTGCGAGGAGACTAAATAGGTGCAATCTTGTTCTCCTCCCCTTTTGTATTAAAGTTGTTGTCTTTGTTCAATAACTCTTCTTGAAGGTAGATATTTTGTGCCAAATATCTCTTCCTTTCAAGGATCTCTTCCTACTTGTGGACGTCCTTTCATGATTATCTTTTTTCATTTTCTAACAAGGGGTTTTAACTCTTTTCATTTGGAAACAAGCATACTTTGTTGTTTAAGGATATCCTCTTATTGTTGTAAGTAGGCATCCTTGCTCTATTTTTTTCCTTATGATTACTTCGTAGGCCTATGTCACCATCATAAGGAGGGGGGAATATATGCATCCTCTTTGTACATTAAGCAACAATATTGGTCCTTTGACTGATTTCACACACTTGGTCCTTTGTCTGACTATTTTTTATGGATCCACAAGACTGATCCCAAGCCACCCTGTGTGCAAAATATTTAAAGGTAGAATAGAATAGCACTCCGTAGTTCACTAGACCATTAATTTTCCTTCCCTTTTGATCCTTATTTTGTCATGGATCACCTAACACTACATAGCTCACTAGTTTGTCAGATTCATGATCTCTTTCTTTCTTCTCCATGCTTTCATAACTATGCTAGTAGATTAGATCATGGAGTTTGTTCATCTTTGGCGATGCTCTTGTCCTTTCTATGCAACCACTTATTTTTTCCAATATCTTTCCAAACATGATGCTAGTGATAGGGACATTCTCTTGATCAAGGTCCCTTCAACTAGTTGATTTGGAGTTATTAACCCTTTTTTTAATGTCTTGGTTGTTGTCTATTTTCTTTTTTTCTTTTTATTTTTATTTTTGTGCCCTTGTACATGGATGTGTGATTTTAGATCCTTTGTTTGGGGGCTCATGTCCTTAAAATTAATGATGTCTTATCTCTTTGGAATTCACCAATGGTTGTCTCTCTCTTGATCTCTATTATTCTTCCTTTACCATGAACATGAGGTTATCTCATACTCTTGATAAAGTGGGGGCTAAATGTATCATCCTAAAAAGTAAGCACTTAACTAGTGTACATTTTAAGGACCATGTTGCACTCATTTTAGTAATAGGACCTTATAAGGACATTTAAATTACAATTTGGGTCCTCTTTCTTCTCTCTTTTAGCTCTATCTTGCTTAAAATAAAGGTTAGCCTCTATTTCTAGGTGTTCTCCTCCATTTCCCCTCCAATCACTTAATTTATCTCATCATCTAGTCCCTATGTCATTATTAATGGCCTTTTTCACCTTTCTAAACCTAGAAACCAACTATAATTTAAATACCCACATCTGTGCATTCCCTAAGGCCCACAAAATGAATATGAGCCTTGATTGGAGGGTGTAGAACATTTCAAATGTTTTTTCACCCAGGAGCACAACATTTTAGATGTTGTGCACCCCCAAAAAGTGGCCCAAATTATGGAGGGGGTCCTATCCAAAGATTGAATGCAAGATTCAAATATGTGGTCCTCCTACGTAAGGTTAAACCCTCAAAAAGTAGTAAGTATATAAACCCCCTTATTTCTCCTTATTTTGGATCCATCTAGCAAGCAATCCAAATTTAGAAAATAAATACAATCTTCAAGCATTTGGTACAAACAATTAGGCAAATCAAGATCATCAAGCAATTCAAGACAATTGAAGGCAATTAGAGATCTATCAAAGTCTTTGCATCATCAAGAACCCAAGGTGTATTTATTTATGAATCTAGCTTATTTCTCCATTTGAGGTCAAGTGAAGGAGTTTTCATCAAGGAGGAGCCATTGCATCAATCAACCTACTTATATTATTCTCTTCTTCTCATTTCAACATTGGCAAATTGCAACATTTTATCACACAAGGTTTTTTCTTTTCATGACTTCCCGTTGGTTTTTATCTTGAGTCAAAATCTATTGCATAATAATATTTGATTACATTGAAAGATGCATCCACATTCTGAAGGTATGAGGTACTTTATTTATTAGATCTAATCATTATTCTATGTCAGCATACTTTCATTTTTTATATTTCTAGTTTGATTCCTATACTGGGGTTTGGCTGAGGCAAACCCCTCTATTCAACCTTATTTAGTTGTGTTTTTAGATCCAAACTCTACAGACCCCAATACAGATCTTTGCTGAATTTGGGACACATTCATTAGGTATAAAACATTCCAAATATTATGCACCTAGGTAAGAATGTTCCAAATGTTCTAAACCCTCAGTAACATGCTCTGATTTCCAGGATAGATCACATATAGATTACATAGCCCAGGTCTAGAAGTACAGGTGTTTTGGGATCCTGATAGTTGGAAAAACAACATTCTCTCTATTCCATCTCTAGGTGCATACATTTTATCTTTATTTCCTTTTTAGTGTTTCTATCTATAAATCTAGGTGACTTAGTCTTCTTTCTCAAATTTCAAGCAAAAATAATAATAGAAGCCCCTAAGACCCGAATCCAGAATTGACATCACTCGATCCTTTTTTATGGTGTTGATCCAATTTGACTTGAGGAGGCTTCGCATTCTAATGTACCTTGCGAAATTGGGGAGAGCTTAGATCCTATTAGGTGATCCCCATTTTCCATTGTACAATATGTGTATGTGTATGTGTATGCATATGTATATGTATATGTATATATGTATGTATCTATGTATATATGTATATGTATAAATATATATACATACATACATATATATATACATACATACATATATATATATATATATATATTTATATATACATATGTATATGCATATACATATATGTTTGTGTGTGTATGTATACATATACGTATATATATATATATATATATATATATATATATATATATTTATATACATATGTATATGCATATACATATATGTTTGTGTGTGTATACACACACACTCACACACACACATGCACGCATATTTATACATACATACACACATACATATCCGCGTACACACACACACATGCACACATACAATATATATATATCATATATCATATACACATATGCAAATAAAAAGTAGAAAAAAATAGACAAAATATGTCAATACACTTGAAATGCATAATTTGTATCATTCAAAATATTTTTTGTAATAAAAGTATAATTAAAAAAAGTAGAAAACTTAAATAAGATATCTTAACACAACAAAAACAAATAATAATACATCACTTCGAAAGAAAAACATTATCCTTATTCATGTTAAACACCTTAAAGTGGATTGTTCTTGGAACTTGATGAATATCTATGCTCCTAATACAAAATGTGGTAGGCTCAGATTTTGGAAAAGACTTAAAGAAATTAGAAATAATTTCCAGACCCTCAGCTGGATGGTTATGGGAGATTTCAATACCCCCCTGTTGGCTGATGATAAAATGGGTGGTGCTCTATCTCAAGTTGATAGCAGAATGGATCTCATGGAGTATATTAATGATCAATCTTTCTTTGATATGGAGCTGGAAGGTATTTCCTATACTTGGTCGAATAAAATAACTAGTGATGATCTCATCCGGGTGAAACTTGATAGATCTCTCCTTTCTCTTGATTGGCTCTCTAAGTTTTCCTGCTCTTTATCTTCTTCTATTAGGATTGGTTCTGACCATTTCCCTATCATCTTCAATGCTAATATTTTGAATGGCAAAAAGAACACTCCRTTTYKCTTTGAGAAGATGTGGCTAGCCCACCCTAATCTGAAGGACTGTATAAYTAAATGGTGGAATTATAACCAGRAAGGTACTKCCATGTATAGAATAGCTAAAAAGCTGAGTAATGTCAAGAGAAATGTTAAAATTTGGAACAAGGATGTCTTTGGGGACATATTCAAGGCTAAAAGCATCAAACAGGAAGAGATCAAGGTTATTCAAGAAACTATTCAAAAAGAGGGTCTCTCAAAGGAGCACAAAAGTACTGAGAATGTGCTGGTGGCTGAATATCATAACATTATTTCTAAAGAGGAGTCTTTCTGGAGGCAAAGATCAAGAGCCCTTTGGCTTAAAGATGGCGATAAAAATACAAGATTCTTTCATATGACAACCATGAAACACAAATCTGTTAACAAAATTTCTTCCTTAATTGTGAACAATAAGACTCTGGTTAAGGAAGAAGAGATAAGAAAGGAAATGCTTCAATATTTCTCTCTCCTCTTATCCAAAGATGTTAATCTTGACTCCCAGAGCCAAAATGAAATTCTCTCTGCTATTCCTTTACTGATAGATAGAGATACCAACTCTAGACTCAAAGCTATCCTGAATGATAAGGAAATCAGAGATGTTGTCTTCTCCTTTGAAGGTGAAAAATCTCCAAGTCCTGATGGATTACCCCTCTTCTTCTTCCAGCAGTTTGGGAGATCACTGGTCAGGATATTCTCCATGCTGTCAAAGAATTTTTTGGAACTAAAGCTCTTCTTAGAGAACTTAATGCCACCTTCTTGGTCCTTGTTCCTAAAATCCATGGTGCTAATATGGTGGAATCTTTCAGACCAATTAGTCTTTGTAATGGGATTTATAAGATCATAGCTAAAGTTATGACATCCAGACTGCTTTCTTTGCTGCCCTCAATTATCTCTCCTCAACAGAATGGTTTTGTTTTGGGGAGACAAATCCTAGAATCCATAGTGGTAGCCCATGAGAATATTCACTCCCTTGAAACAACCAATAAACAGGGCTTTCTCATGAAATTGGACTTATCTAAAGCCTATGATAGGGTTGATTGGCAGTTCCTCCAAAAAGTCTTAAGTAGCTTTGGTTTTGATGTAGGGGTTATTAAAATTGTTGATCAGCTGGTCTCTACTGTGACCTCCTCTATTATTGTGAATGGTGGTTCCTCCATTTTTTTCAAACCTTCAAGGGGTCTTAGGCAGGGGGACCCTATATCTCCAATATTGTTTGCTATTTTGGCTGAAGGGCTGGGAAGATACATATCTAAACTTGTTAATGTTGGAATAATCTCTAGTCTCCAACCCTCCTCGGCCAGATCCTCCTGCTCCCATGAACAGTTTGTTGATGATACTCTTTTTATGGGTGAAGCTACTGTTAAAGAAGCTAGGAATCTTAAAAAAGCTTTATCTATCTATACATCGGCTATGGGTCAACTCATCAATTGGAATAAGAGTTTCATATTTTTTATCAATACCTCCTTTGAGAGACAGTCAAAGATGTCTAAAATTCTTGGTTGCAGCATTGGTGTTCTTCCCTCTTCCTACTTGGGTCTCCCCCTCTGCTCTAAACCTCCTGATAGTTTTTGGAATAAAATTGTTGATAGATTTAACAGGAAGCTGGCAGACTAGAAAGGTGCTCTCCTTAGCAGCTTTGGTAAGCTTCAGCTTCTGAAGTCAACCCTACAAAATCTGCCTGTGTATGCTTTAAGTCTCTTCAATATTCCCCACAAGTTTGTGGTGGTGCTTGAAACTATCCAAAAATGCTTTGTATGGACTGGTGTTGAAGATAAAAAAAGACTTAGCTTGATTGCCTGGGAAAAAGTTTGTAAGCCTAAAAGTAAAGGGGGGCTAGGGTTAAGACCTATAAAGCTTATCAACAAGGCTCTTTTGGAAAAGTAGGTGTGGAGAATCTTTGGGGATACTAAACAATGGAATGGTATAATTAAAAATAAATACCTCTTTAATTCCAATAGTTTGAAGGACCTCCTAAACAATGATGCAAGGGTTAATGGTTCTTATATTTGGAATAGTCTTTGCTCTTCCATTGATCTTTTGAGAAAAGGAATAAGGTGGAAATTGGGTGATGGGACCAATATTGATTTCTGGGATGATCCTTGGATCCATGACTGCCCCCTTTCAGAAAGACAAGACTGGAAGGATTTTATCATCCAAGCAAAAAACACCATTGGTTATAAAGTTTCTGACTACATGATTAATAATTCTTGGAAGGATCTCTCTAGCCTAGATAGAAGTTTGTCCCCTCTTATGATAGAATTGCATTCCTAGTTCAGTGAAGGTAATCATACTGAAAAAATTGTGTGGAACCTCTCTGCTAATGGTGAATTCACGGTGGCCTCTACCTACTCCTTCTTCTCCAAGGAAGTTAAGCCTTAGTGTGCAACTATCTGGTATAAACTCCTTACTCCAAAGATTAACTTTTTCTTTTGGATTCTTATCTAGAATAAGCCCCTTACCATTGATAATTTAGTTAAAAGAGGTTTCTTTCATGTTAATAGATGCTTTCT
>MU219189.1:131445-166357 GCA_018584345.1 Thuja plicata
GCTTTAATGATATCACTTAACTCATCTCAGATCAGGGGGATTTTGAATGACGTTCAAAATAATGCTAAGTACATTTCCAAGATGTGGAATCATTCTCCCATTATGAAAGCCCAAAATTTAATGTGTGCCGCTATCATCATTAATATCTTTGGCCAGTTTGTGCATGTGAAGAGGATTGTGAATCAGTTTAATAGCCTCATTTTGCCAAAGAAGGTGAAGTATTTGGCCATGGGTGGTGATCTCAGAAGAGGAGCCTGCGGAATGCAAGTGGAAGCAGGATAAGGAAGTGTGGAGAATTTTGCAGAAAGGCCATGTTCATCGGTATCTTCAGAGACTCCATGGTTTTGATAAAGATATCTCCAAAGCCTTTGCTGATGGCTGGGATAAGGGCACAGTAAATCTTGCGGGTAAATCTTTTAGCCTCATCCTCAAGCTCCTATCTGATATTACTGGTCTCCCATTGGATGGTTTGAAGTACTCGAAAGAGGTGAAGGTTGGCACCAAAGATTATAAGAAATTTCCTGTCACTAACAAGGAGAGGGTTCTTTTGGTGAAAGGTAAGAAAGACTATGTTGATATGGATAATATTGATAAAATTTGGGGTTCTGTCATCAAAGTTATAATGGAATACTTCACTCTTGAGGGAAGATTCTCTAGGGTCTACAATTATCATTTTTCCCTAGTTAATCACTTCAGACATGATATCTACATTTCTTTTCCCTACTTTCTCCTCTGTTTGCTTAACCAGAGCATTACTGACTATAGAGTGAAGAATTTCCCTATTCTCCATGTTGGGCTTATTCACCTTATTGCTAAATATGCTAGAGACCACATTCCTGACCCTATCCCTACCCAGATTAAAAAAAGGAAGAATGTTGGATCTCTGTTAAAGAATCCTAAACCTAAGAAAGCAATTTTTCTCTTTGAGCTGACCTCCTCTAAGCCTCTGGAAGGGTCGAAGAATGATAAGCACCCTCGTGATGTCATTGCCTCTATTTCTGATAAGAATGTCCTGGAGCCCTCAGCTAGCCCTATCCTCTCGGAGCCTGAAGGTGTGAAGCTTATTCCCCAGAACATTGAGATTGAGGTTGTCAAGTATACTCAGGTGGATACTAATGTTGTGCCTAATCCCACTACCCAGACCCCTGAGGTGAAGGATTCGGAGGATCCTGAAATCAAAAATGTCAAGGACAGTCTCGAGGAAAGTTAGGATGATCAGAAAACAGGGGAGAAGCTTAACCCTGCTCTGGAGATTATTAATACTGAAGGAAAAGAGAATACTGATATTGAGGTAGAGGATGATGACAATAATGACAAAGAGCCTTATACTAATCTTAATGATAGTAATGCAGACAGCTCGGGGGACAATAGCTTTAGGGTTTTGGGAGAGGAAAATCTAAAATCTCACGATTCCCCCAGCTCAGAGAAGGAGAACAAGGAGGAAGATAGTGAGAGAATCCTTCATGGTAGAAAATCCCAACCTCTTCAAAGTGAAATCAGAATGATGGATTCGTAGATCAGAAGAACAATCATCATGACCCCCCTTGAGATTGCAAAAAATAAATCCATCTACAGTTATAATCTGGACAAATGGGTACAGAGGGATTTGGTTGAGCTTAAGAACAGATGTATCAAATTGGAAAACAAGAACTCTATGATTGAGGATACTGTTGATAATTTTAGAAAGGAGTTTTCTCACAATGCTAATGCCTGTGTGCTTGATTACGATTTTGATATGGATGATAAAATTAAAAAAGCAGTCGAGATAGCTATGATACCTATCCAGGAGAAGACAAGTAGGAATGAGGAAATGTTAAAACACTTGCTTAGCCTGGTTAACATAGGTACAAAGTCTACTCTGGAGAACTTGAATACTCTGAGTAAAATGCTAGAAGGAAACAAAGATACCATTGACCTCACTAAACCTACCCAGCAGATGGGACCTGGTACCCGTACTAGGTCAAAGAAGCAGAAGGTTGATGATTAGGATATTCAGAGGCTGAAAGATAATGTGAAGACCATGCAGACTCAGTTGGAGGACTCCGAGAGCTTCTTGAAGACTATGTCTTGACCTTAGTGCTGGTGGTTTTCTTTCTCTATTTTTCTTCCAGCATTTTTTTGATTTTTGCTTTGTAGGTGCTTATTGTTAAATTTGGGAGTTGTCCCTTTGTAGCCTGCTCCTCTACTTGGGGCAGCTTGTTGTTCTTTGGGTCTTCATGCCTATCTCTCTTCTCTTTTGTTAAAGGGTTTCGGGGCCCCTTCAAAACCTGTTTTTACCATAATCAAAAACATATAAAAAATTAAAAATAATAATAATATCAGAAATAGGAAAAGGAAAAGTACAAAACTAAAATAAAATATGTTAATATATTGAATTTGATAGATATTTTCAACATCTATTATCACATGATAATAAATTAGAAACTTAAATCATCATTCATCGGGCTTGCGATTTGCACTGAACCTTCTTAAATAGTAAAGGTTAAAAGGAGACCTTTCAATATATGTTAGATGACATTAAATTTTTTAGTGAAATAAAGTAAAATCTAATCAATTTAGGGCTTGGGTGCCTATTTCATAATGAGCAAGGTGAGCTCATTTATGTACGCTCAAAAAACTAAAAATTGGCTCCAATAATGAAACAAAATCTCAAGTTTTCCTTTCTAGCATTCACTTCTATAAGTAATATTGTATAAATATTGTTCAAATTGAAAGGGGATCATTGATTAGTATAAATATTCCAAGGAAAAAACATACATCAAATTGGAAAATTGTAAACATTCTTGAACACGTATATGGTCTATCTTTGATACCTCCATTGATTTCTCAATTCAACATGCCTATTGAGAAGCAAACCATAAAGCAAATTTTGTATCTAATTATGTCATTGAACATAAGACTAAATGTTTATTTAAATCTAATATGGATGTGTGGGAAGACTTTGTAATAGCGCTCAGTATCCCTTAACAATAATTGCACATAAATTGGTGATTAAATAATTATTCAAACAACACAATATAAGTTACTATTTGAACTCACAATTCTAAAAAACCTCATTATTTCTCCTACTAATGATCGCTCTGGAGTCATAGACACTAGCTATCACTTGACTGCAAAGCATTCATAAATGATATTTTTAGGTGGTTGAACTTAGAGACAAAGTTTTTCAAGATGCAAACTTTTATAGTAATTCATGTCATGTGATGCATACTGGGTAAGGATTTTTTCTATTGTAAAACATAAATATAGTGTGAATTTTGAAACAATATCCATGTTTCATTAGTACATTTTGGCAAATATGTGACTACATGACTAAAACATTTAGTCACACCACAACAAATTTTGGTCACGTGACTAAAATTGATCATATTCTACTATTTTTTTACAATTTACAAGTATAAATGACTAAATAAGTGACTAATTTAGTCACCAAGTAAAATCACAAGGTCAACCAAATAAAGGTGACTAAATAAACTACCAAATAAATGACTAAATAAAAGTGACTAAATAAACTACCAAATAAATGACTAAAAAATTAGTCATCTAAACAAAAATGACTAAATAAAGGACCAAATAGATGACTAAATAGTTAGTCACTAATATTAATCAGTCACCCAAAGCAAAATGACTAAATAAATTATTATTATTCCTTTATAATTATAACATTTGATTATATAATTATAGACTAATACATAACTTATTAGTCCCATTTCATCAGTAACGCTTGTTTTCCAATAGGCTTATTGCATGAGAAATCCATCTACACCTGTATCATGCTAGAAATATGTCTTTCAAGTGATTTGATCAAAATTGATTGATAAATACCATTAATTTATAGACATTATAATCAGAATCAAAAGGAATAGTTTATAGCATCAAATAAATTTTCAATTATGGTTTATTGTGACAAGTTGCATTTTGAATACTTCATTTGTAGAATAGGGCTAATTGCAGACCTAAAATGGAGTTATAAGACAAGGAATCTAGGGGAATCCAAAAGGAGTTTCAATCATATGTAAACTCATAAGGAATCTTTGACTTATTTATTTTATTGCTTTGCATGCTCTTCTTTCCTTTGGAGGGCTTTCATCACTCAGGAAATCAGAGGGCATTCATAGATTTTTATCATCCAAGTTTTGGGAACAACAAATATCCATATAATTTTAAAACTAGAGATTGATAATGGCATAAAAGTATAAGAATAATAATCACTTGTTATCTTTATAAAAATAATAATCACTTGTTATCTTTGTAAGGGGTTTTTTCCACAACAAGTCAAATTATGATATTGCTATCAGGATTCAACTATGTAGTTATTGAGTTAAACTCATTGACCCATGTTTTTGTAGTCAAAATTTTTCCTTTAGTGTAAAAACATTTCCTTACACAAAAGTGTTATTTATTTTTGAAAAAATCAAGAGGAGTTAGATGTTAGAAAAAGCCAAAAATATTTTACTTTGTCTATTGGTTTGTATTGTAAAAAAGTTTTGAAAAGGTAAAAGGTTTTATTTGTAATAAAAACTCAAATATATTTTTAAAAGAAAAGCATTTTTATTTAATGCTTATTTTAAAGGGAAAGATTTTATTTTTTTGTGAAATCTAAATGAAACTAAATGTTTCAATTCCATTGTTGGAGGGGAAGTTTAACTCAAGACCTTCCATCATGCTAATCGCGCTTAAAGATGATTTGAAGTGAAATGAGCCCTAATGTGTCTGTGTATGATGAAAACCTACATGTGGGGAACAAGTTTAGACATGCAAACATTAGAGATAAAAAGCATACAAGTTACATTAACATATCCAAAAACTTAGTTCCTACACAAAGCTTTCCACCATAACCTCCGATGAGCTAAAACAAGTGCACCCAAGACTTGTTTGATTTGGTCTTAGAGAGGAATGTGGGTGTGATCTCCCAACACAAAATACTAATCCCACTATTGATTTCTTGCTTGCTATGGATTGAAATATACAATGCAAACTAATGGATGTGATGAAGAGATCAAGAGCAACTATGAGGAACTTTTCTCAAGCCTTCACCAAATGACAAAGATAAAAATGAAAAAACTAAACTAGAATTATATGCACAAAATCAAATGAAACTAATATTCATTTCCACTTACCTAGCATGTAATTTGTAGATTCAAATGAACTAAGATTGAAACAAAATGCTAAAATGCTTAAGAAATATCCTAGAATGAAACTATCATGATAACAATGCAAAAAAGAGAGATGATTTTCAAGGAGTGAGGCCTCCTATGTATAGATTTTGGGAGGGCTTGGATGAGGTGGATCTTATGTGGAATCCACATAGGATAAAGGAGTGGTCATGGAAGAGGGATATTTTCTCACACATGTGTGAGCAACTCTTGAAAATGATGGCTCAATGACAAGTGTAAGAGGTGAGAAACCCAAAGTGAGTCACATGTTGAGCATCTTCCAAAGAGGAAAGGGGAGACAAGATGTAAGACAAATGACTTGGGCCATTTTAGGAAAAGGGAATAGAAAAATCCTATAGGAGGGGTTCTCACACATGTGTGATCACCATTAGATGATTAATTGTTGTAGGAATTATAAAATTAGTCTATTAATCTAAGATTAATTAGAGGAGTAGGCTTAGGGGGATAGTGATGGGTATAGATTAGGAATCTAGGATAGATTTAGGATTAATCCAAATTAGATTTAGATTAATCATAACTTAGTAGAATATTAGAATGTGGAGGGAATAAATTAATTAAAATTTATTTAAAGGGGGATTTTGTGGAGAATCATATATTAAATGTAAATTTAATATATTAGGGAAGGGTATTTAAATTAACTTTAGATACCATAGAATAATACATTAATTCAATCAAATAAATTTAATTAAATCAATAGGTGAATATAAAAAAAGTTAAATAAGTAGAATTAACTCTAATGTTAAGGGAATATTAATTAAATTAATATAAGTGTGCAGAGATGATTTTAGACGTCTACATTTTGCCCCTCTTTGATGCAGCGTCAAGGACGGTGTCGCGTCAAAGAAAAAAACAAGATGCCCCAGAGAGAAAAGTAATTCTGGTGGGAGATTATGCCCCCTCGAGAAAATAATACAAAAAATAAATTTTGTGGAATTTTCTCAAAAAAAGGCAGAAGGGAGGAAGAAGAATGAGGAGGAAGAGAGAAAAAGGGGAAATGGGTTGGTGCTGCGAGATGCTTCCTTGGGGGGGGGTTGAGGTAGACCTAGGGCAGATCGGGGACATGATGCCCCAATAGGGATGGGGAATAGTGAATAAATATGAGCCTCATAATGAAGATTGCAAGAATGCTAAATGAAACTAACTAATGCAACCTAACTACATGGGTTTTTTGGGATAGTATTGTGTTAATATCGGAGAGCACACCCTAGTTTGATTTTTCAAGAGGAGGTATGCATCACATGCTAGACAATGTGGATGACATGGCTCCTTTGCATTGACTAGACTCTCAGACACATAAGGTATATTTAGGAGCATAGATGTAGATCAACAATCATGGTGGAACTAATGCAGTGACACTCATGAGGAAGCCATAGTACACCCAAATCTTGATTAGGGACTTGGTGGAAGTGCATGAGACCCTACCCCCAGTGAGGCATACATAACCATAACTGCGTGACCAAAAAAGATGCACTAAAGTACCTACAAACAGATCATTCCACAAATGACATTTATTCCAATATACACCAATATATTGAAGATCAAGGTAATTGTGAGTATGGTATACTAAAACACAAAGATAAAATCAACAAAAGGGCATCATGAAAAAGTAGTCATTCAGTCTGAAGTTCTTACCATGAATAGGATTGTGTGATGGAGGATTGATAAGCCGACGCTAAAAGGATGCATCCTAACGGGCAAATATTGATTGATGTCGAAACATGAATTCATTGGCAATAGCTGTGAAATGAACAAGGAACTCAGAAATTCAATCTCTGAATTGATTTGATAACACTCATGGGGGAAAAGTGTTTGGGAAAAGCTTAGTGTGATGGGATGAAGCTTAGTTTGATGGGATAAAGCTTAGTTTGATAGGATTATAATGGGTAGAATAACACGTGATTAGATGATGAAGGAGGAACATGATTGGATAAAATGAGATTGGAGGATAAGATGGAATGAATAGGATGGAAGAAAGATAAATTGACTGGATTAGAAGATAAATGAATTAGATGGAATGGTATTGGAAGATAAGATGGTTTGAATAGGATGGAAGGAACATAAGTAGATTGGATAGAATGGGAAGGAAGATAAGAGGAATTTTGAGAATATGAGAGAATTAGAAGATAAGATAGAATGGATTAGAAGATAAATGGATTGGATAGAATTGAATTGGAAGATGTATGAAGGATAAAATATAATTGGAAGATAAGAGTAATTAGATATGATAGAATTAGAGGATAAGATAGATTGGAGGTTGGAAGGAAGAATAAATGGATTGGATTGGATAGGATGGAAGATAAGAGGAAGTGGAGAATATCATAGAATTGGAAGATAAGATAGAACTTGAGGTTAAGATAGATTGGAATTTTGAAGGAACAATAAATGTATTGGATGGATAGGATGGAAGATAAGAGGAATGAGATATAATGGAATTGAAAGATAAGATTATTGGAGGATAAGATGGATTGAAAGTTGGAAGGATAAATAGATTGGATAGAATGGGATTGGAAGATGGATGAAGAATAAAATGGATTGAAAGGGATGGAAGGAAGATGAATGGATTGGATTAGAAGCTAAAGTTATTGGATAGAATTGAATTGGAAGATGGATTGGGACCAATGACAAGGGAGAACCAAGGAATGATGGAGATGGAGAGATAGCTTGGATGGGAGATAGATGAATGGAATGGATGGATAGGTAATATTAAATGGATGGATAAGGAACATGGGATGAAAGGATGGAGATTCAAGAACTATGTGGTAAAGGAGTGAAATTACCCACAATAGAAATAGGAAAATGAAGGATGGGAAGATGAGGGATAAGGGATGCATGAAATGGAAGCATGGTATGTAAAGGATGTGAGTGGAAGACTAAAGGATGGGGAATAAGTGTAGAAGCATCCAAGAATGATGTCACAAAGGATGCCCCCATGGGAGGATGAAGGATGGAGAGATGGTGGATAAAGTGAGTGAGATGGATGGATAGTTGTGTAAAGAATATGCATGGAGGGGATAAAGGCTTTTATTGTCCCTAGCATGCATGGATTTTTCAGTGCCTTTATATTTTAAGAAGGATAAAAGGTATGAAAGTGGAAGGTGCTTGGATAAAGGATATGAGATGGATGGGATGGATAGGAGAGGGGACAAGGACATGAAAAATATGGATAGGATAGGAAATATGGACTGGAGATAATGCATAGGATAATCAAGATCAAAGACATGTGAAAGGAGGATGGACTTATTATTATGCCCTGCATACCCGTCCCTAAATTTTGTGTGCAAAATGTTGGGTCCCCTTTTTTTTTCACTTTTGGTCCTTGCCTTGTTTTCTTTGCCTTTGTTTTTTTTGTTTTCTTCTCTGGGTTTTCTTTCCCGTGGTGTTTGTTTATTTTATTTTTGTCATTCGTGTCTCTACAACCCGGTCCCAGAGTTGGTTGTTTCCTTTCCAAAAGTTGAATTCCAGACTTCAGGATTCTCTACCACGATGTCTTCTTCTCGTAAGAAGACATGGTTGTTTGGAATCCCCGATCTTGGAGTCTGGAGGTTCACCTATTCTGAAGTTTGCAGAGAGAAGGTAACTGGATTTTTACCTCGGGTATAAATAAGATTTACCTATTATTTTCATATTTATCGCAATTAAAAACACTTAGAGTTTTCAGAGTGATTCATTGGAGATTTGAATGCGAATTGAGTGCAAGTTTCTCTGATCTTAGTGGGTAATGATGAATCGATCTTCGGTAGCTGTTCTTAGCATTGGAGGTCAAAGTTGTTGCAGAGCAGTCTTAGTGCTTCTTCCCTTTGTTGTTCTTCAGATTCCAGGTTGGTGTCTCTGGTTCTTGCCTTCGCTCTCTATTTTTGTTTCGTGTTGGTTTGTTTTGTTTTTGTTTCTGTTCATTTTGGCTTTGCTTTGTTTTGTTTCTATCTTTGCGTTTCTTGCTATTTGGTCTACCACCCGTTGGTGGGTCAGCTCTGCCAGAGGGTTGTCCATCCTCTGTGCAGATGTAAGATAGTGTATACTATGTACATTCTCTATATTTTGTTTTAGGGTAGTTTCTCTGCGTTCCATTTTTGCTGTATATTGTTGTAGATGATGTATATTTTCTATATCTTGTGTATATATGCTTCGACCCTTGACCCTCCTATACTTTTTATGTATATTATGTATATATGTGTTGTGTATATCCCTTAGAGCTTGCGAGTTCTTCATGCTCTATCATGTATTTTTGCCTCACGAGATAGAGCTCGACGAGACAAGGTCGTCATGGTTTGAACTTGACACCTTGCTGGTTTGAACCATGGTGGCTTTCTCTCTCCTTTGTCTTGTCGCATTAATGGCAGGATTAATTTCCCATGTATGGCATTTAAAATGCATCCAATCTGGCATTCAATTTTGCCCCGTGTCGGCCCACTTATCCTAATCAATGCCATAATTGTCTTTACTCTGCTTGCCATTTTCCCACATGCCAACACACGTCGACCAAAGTACGGCTTGTTTCCAGTCACTTCGGCAATGACTAGTTTGTTCAGACTCTGGACTCCTAGCAGGATCTTGTCTTCTACTTTTCCTTGTCACCGTGTCAACACACTCTAGAATGCTTAAGCCATGTTCATTTTTTTAAATACTCTATAACTTTTGATGTAGGTGCTAACATTTTATTGACATGTACGGGATGGTGGAGAATCTCTCAGAGTTTTAATTCATGTTTATATGTGTCCTGACGGTTTTCCAGTCTTGTAGGTGGTTGATAAGTTAATTCAAAATGTCTGACGATTTTGCACCTCCTGATAGCCCGAAACTACCAAATACCTCCACCTGGGCAACCACAAAATCGAAGATTGAAAGGATGTTGGCAAAGCTACCTCTGACATCTAAATATCCAAAAGATGGAGGTGTTGCAGGGTCCAAGATAGACTCCAAAGTTCATGAAATAACAGATCCAGACCTCGGGAGTTGGGCTGAATTATAGGGTCTAATCCAGACCACTTACAAGTTAAAGGAACAGGAGATAAGATAGCCACTTACCTAGCTACCTCCAGCATTATCAAGGCCACAAAATTTCCATGCACGGTGCAAGCACCCGAGTTTATAAGGTAGCTGGCGGTATTGTATAATCTGGCCAATCTCTCAGTCTTGCTTCTAGATCCCCGACCACTGCAATATCCCACAACAATCATCACATTGGATGCCCCCACCTTTGCTTTCGGGTTGGGAATTCCAAAATTCAAAGGGTCTGCAGCAATCACCAAGGCTAGCTCACTAAAGGAGTTCGGTGAGGCTGAGATCATTTCCTGACAACACCTCAATAATCATTCGTTAAAGTCTCTAAAGCGAGACTGTAAGAGAATGAAGTTGGAAATTCCCCGCAGGGATTTCAAGGAGCCCATTCAAGCATGCATAACATTTTTGTGTAGAATCTTCGGATGGCCCCACACTTGGAAATTTTTGGCATAGATGTATTACTTCTTATATTGCATAACAATGCACAACATGACCTTCAACTGGGCGGCAATTATATCAAATCATGTAGATACACAGATAAAGACCATCACCCAGAATTTACAATTCTATATGACTTCATATGTGCTGTGGGCATTGGCACAACAAAGACTAAAATTTCAAGGCCTAGGAACAGTTGGAGAGCTCAGGAATAGTCTGGGATAGGTTATGCCTTGGGACCATTATCCCCAATTGCAGTGGGAGCTAAGCTTCTAGAATTTCTACCGGGTAAATGACGCCTTCATTTACCACAACATTCTTACACTTACCCAAGATTCTGGGTACCGCCTCTCATAGGTGGCAATGACACTGGTCAATTATTATGGCCAATATTTCATTCAATTCAGGCACCATACATACATCAGGGTGACAGGCTTCAACGGGAAGCCCTACCTTCTTCCCCAGTATTGCGGGGATAGGATTATTCTTTTGGGATTCTGCAGGTAGATGATGGATCTACACGCCTTCTTCACATTGAAGAAGATTGTAAATGTCCCATTCCCCTTTTCTTGCAGGGATTACACATGCAGCCTCGCCGCGGCCCGCAAGGTAGATAATGAGTTAAAAGGATTGGGGCTGGTTGAATTCAACCACACCTGGAAGAATTATGATCCCCGTGGCAAGATTGCTGCCGCACTACCTAGGGTATCCCCACTGCATGAAGAGGACATTGAAGACTTCTGGGTAGATTTCCAGGATAGCTTTTATCTCAGGGCCTGACAACATACAAGAATGAGCAAAGGGCTCATGGAGGTGCTAGAACTTCATACTTTCTCGAAGGGTTTCAACGACGGTGGGCCGTTGGAAGATCCAGCATACAAGGTACAAGGGTTAGACAAATTAGACCTCCCTCTAGTGGATTGGGCCACTCTATAGAATTTGATAATTGATGGGGTATGCCACCCCATCTTGGAAGCAAGTCACAAGTATTTTGCCTGGGTGTGCCCCAAAAGCACCCACAAGAAAGAAGCGATCAAGAAGACCATCCCTTCTTTAGCTGACGCTAGACCTTCTTCATCCGCCACACCCGCTGAAGTGAGTGTGAGAAAAGGAAAATAAAAAGAGGGAGTCTTGATGCCCAAGGCATCCCCTCAGATTCCCACACTTCTAATGGCAAAGCTACATGACCAGATGGAGGCGAAAAAATTGGCTAGTCAACAAATCAGCATGTAGGTGGCTGCCAGTCTCCCAATCACTCCAATAGCATCTACTCACTCAACGGGACCCCCTTCATTGGCAGTAATGACAAATAGGCAGAATTTTGCTGAGGTAGAGTCTTCCGGTATTCTGGACACTAGGGCTTCTGTTATAAGGAAAAAGAAAATATCTGCGACCCCCGCAGCAAGCATCACCCTTGGTATGCCCGAGATGCCCCCGGTGGATGTAAGTTTGGTCAGACTCCTCTCCGCCACATGATGATTTTGATGACACCTTCCTGGTGGAGGAGATTCTGGAGATCTGATAGGGTGTCAATACTGTAGTGAAAGAAATCAAGGCTCAAGAGGAAGAGGCCTTTGCAGAAGAAGAACTCCCCATAGAAAAGGACATGTCAGAGCAAGAGGCTCAGGAGGAAAATATTGAGCCTGAACAGGAAGAATTATAGGTCCATAAGACAGTGGATTTTCCAAGGTAGCCTACAGATGAGCCCCTGATGGAAGGAGAACCCAGACCCCAGGGAACAACCGTACCTTCAACCATCACACTCCAGGTGCCTTTGGAGACTTTGGGTGATCAAGTGCCCTGAAGCACTTTTGGTGAGGTTGTAACAGCTACCACCTTGCTAAACTTTGGCCAACGACCTCACCCACCTTTGGAGGATGTCCCAATGGAGGAGGAGAATGTTGAAGTAGATGAGGCCACTAAGGCCCAAGAAGAGCAATAAATAATGGACCAAGAGGTCCCATAAGAGGAAAAGGAAGAGGCTACTGATACCACCAGGGAAGATGAGGTCCTTGAGAATATGAAAATGGAGACCGGGGAAAAGATCCTGGGTGATTTTACAGAGGATGCCAGTACGATAGAAAATATAGAAGGTTATGGAGAACAGGAAATAAGAAGAGAACAAGAGGAAAAGGAACCAGAACAGAAGCAGGAAAAAGAGCCCGAAGAAAATGTAAACTTAGGGAATGCATCGCCAGATTCAAAAGTGGATCCCAATGAATGGGTAGTGGTAGCAAGGCTGCCTCAACCACCCCAATGGATGGTAGAAACCAAGAAAAGGAAAGCTCCAATGGTGACTATAGGTGCTCCTCTATCACTGGCCAAAATGATGGCCAAGAATGTCGAGACAAAGAAGCCCAAAAGGGCATGGGTGGTCCATACTCTTTAGACCAACCCAACAGGCAGCACTGTTGCGGTCATCGCAACACCCCCAAAAAATATAGATGCAGTGGCTGCAAGGCCTGAGGACTATAATATAATAGAGGTCGAGCTGGGGAAAAGAGACAAGCAAGGGGAATTGAACTTGCTAAAAGAGGCTACCAAGGCTATAGAGGCCCGGTATGCAAAATAGGGCCAAAAGTTGCAAGAGGAAAGAGAGACAAATGCCAATCTCCTTGCACTTCTGGTGGAACTAACACGGCCCTTGGCTGAAGTTCATCCCAGAACCCCTTCTTTTGGATTGCCGCTTGCACAGGGCGACGTGGACTCACTTTGCATGATAAAAAAAAGGTGCAAGCAGTAGACGGGTGGGCAGCCAAGCAAATAACGATGATGAGGGAATTTTTGGCGACTTCCCTCCTAGACTTTTACAGGGTAGATCTCGCCCTTAGACATGCAAGAAGCTCCACTCAGATATGGGAGCAAGACTTAGAAAAATATGAGAAATGGAAAGCTAGGTTGGAAGAAATCCACAGCATTAGCGAAGAGGTTACCACAGAGTCCGGCATTTTGGGAGAGGAATCATATGATTCTCTCCAGGTCCAGTACTCCAGACCTGCTCTCAAAGTTGAGGCTTGCAAGGAACTGGTTAAGACCTTAAAGGAAAAGCTAACGGGTACTTGATATCCCTTGGGCTTATTCCATGCATTTGTGGTTGGGATTTCACAAGTTGATCCCCTCACCACCGGAACATGTACCCCAGAGGATTATGTCCTTGGCAAGTTTGACAAAAGGATGGAATCCCTATATCTGCCAGGTGGAGATTTTGATCAAGGTAGGTTTTCCTGGTTGTTGAAGACCATGATTCAGTCACATGACACCATCAAGATGGTGAACAAATTTCAGATGGGGCCGGAGAGGTTGAGGATGCAATGGAGGCTATCTGTAGTAGGTGGGATAGAATCTAGAGCATAGATGAAGAGAGAATTAGCCAAGTGTTAGAGGCTTGGGAAAAAATGTAAGTCAATAAAGTTCTCCGGATCTGGGAGAATTTAGCCCAAAATTATATTTTGTATTCTTTATTCTTTTGGAACGCAAGTTCCTAGATCCTGGAGTTTTGTATCCCACATTTTTGAATTCTTCACGTGACCCGTGTCTCGGTTCCCAATGCTGACTAGTCACTTTTAGGATTGTAATAAAGGTTGTCAGGAGATGGGGAACTACAACAAGGCATGTCAGCTTGATGGGAAGTTTCTGGCAGATGGTCTTCCCAAGGCGCCGCTTCAGAGATACACCTAGCATATTAGAGATATGACTCTGCTTTCCCATTTATGAGGCATGTAGCCTCGATC
Organism: Thuja plicata; assembly: GCA_018584345.1. Taxonomy (NCBI): domain Eukaryota; kingdom Viridiplantae; phylum Streptophyta; class Pinopsida; order Cupressales; family Cupressaceae; genus Thuja; species Thuja plicata. The sequence continues at coordinate 145,790 of MU219189.1, forward strand.
CCCAGGGGATTAGATTTATTCTTTCTCCTTCCCTACTCTCTTCTCAAAGCTGATTCTTCCACTCTATCTCTCTTGTCTTATTCTTCTGACATGTCAGGCCTTTTCCATCTCGATGCTTTTTGTAACGTGGTGCAGGTAGTACCAGCCACCGGATAATGTATTTTATTGTAAAGTGTAAAATAAGTTAGGATCAGGGTTAGGTCAAAAGATGTGTATAAATAATAAGTTCAACCTCATTCCAAGAGTTGGAAAAATTGATGATTTTGCAGTCCACAGTTAATAGAAAAGCAATTTTCTTATTTCCTAGTTGCAGAGCTCAATGCTCCATTATTTTAAGTTCAGTAGTTAAATGCTCCTTAGGAGTCATTATTGTACCATGCACCAGTGCTTGCTAGAAAGATGTTAATGAAGAAGGAAGGGTTCTCTCAATGATGTTGTTGGCACTCTGTCTTCTGGGTTAACGGTATTTTATGCTTTGTTTTCTTCATGTCCTTTACTCTAATGCTTAAAGTAGATTAACGACCTCCTTTCTTTTGCTACTGATGAAATATGAACTGATGGTTGTATGTTCCTTCGGTATTTAGTGTAGTGTGTTAGAGCATTATCAATGTTTTGAATGTTTAGCATAACTATAGGTAGATGAAATACTTCTAACTCTGCAAGATATTTTTAAGTTTATTTGTTAAGTAAAAGCATTCTTGGAGAAAACCCCACTCACCTGAATCCCCAAAGTTGATGAGTTGAAGATAACCAGCTATCCCCCTCAAAAAATAGTCACATCTCCCAATTGAGCCCCACACTGTCAAGACCCAACTCTCATGTGCTTAGAGGCCTAGGAAATTTCATTTCCCTGAACAACCTTTACAGGTGAAGTTGGCCGGTACCCCGGTACCCAGTGACAACTTGCCTCTGTTGGTGAACCCAGTCACAAAGTCTTATCAATAGAAACTGGCACTAGAAGGAAGGAATGAAGTTGTCCCCCTCTTAGGATTCTTATTTTACATCGCTCGAGGCTTCCCCAAGCCATAGTTTTAGGAGTCAAGCCTTCAATGGAATTGGGTCATTCTCCCCAGTGAGATTTGAAAGAGTCCTTAGATCAGCCCCCAACCCTGGAAAGTTTGTCGAACTCGAGACCCCTACTCGAAGGAAACAAACCCCAAAAATCAAACCAACCACTATTGTCTGGGGGTCTAGCCTACCACAAAATACCCAAACCTCCCAGACAATCTTGGGAATCAGTGTTCAACCTACTCAAAATTCAACTTCCCCAATGGCTGCATATTTTGGAAACACCGGGTCCCCAATGGAAACTTTTCTGAGTGCAACCAACGATTTACCCTCACACCCAAAAAATATTTGTCCATGATATGAGCACCTAGGCTCACAAACCGCAAAGGAACACTTAAGGGCATACAAAGATGCCATGAACCGGCACAAAATCCAACATGAAGATGTTGTGACTCGAATGTTCCCCTTGTCCTTGGGACATGGTGAACTAAACTGGTACCTTAACCTTCCTGCCAACTCCATCAACAATTGGCATGACATGGAGGATGCCTTCTTGGTTTCCTTCAACATACACGTGGACCCAACTTGGTCCTATAGCCAGTTCATTTCCATCAGGAAGGAACCAAATGAATCCCTCGCAACATTCAATCACTGGTTCCAATGCGCCTTGAAGCGGTGCACGGGTCCCTTCATCTCATCTATGAAAGCGACCATACAGACCTATCTCAACATGATGGACCCCTTGGTTGCCACTCTCCTCTGGAGAACTACCATCGTGGGCGACTGGGATACTTTGGAAAAAGTTTACAACCTAGCCTTAGAACTGTCCCGTGGCCTCAACAAATCCCCAGGCAGGATTGGGCAAAGTATGCCATTCAACATGATCCTGAGTGGAACTCCTTACACTAGAGGATATAACCCCAATCTAGCAATGGGTGCCCCCGTGATGGCCATGAATCCCCTGCCACCGCTGATAGACCAACAGGCCTGATACATATATCCATCATAGACTCAGACAATACTGGGTCTTGAATCTTTCCCTTGGAACTAGCTGCAACAAACACAACAACCACATACACAATCGTTCAAAGTTCCCTTCTTCCAGTCGTCTGCGGCTGGAGGATTGCTGCCCTCAACTATGAAAAGTGTTGCCATTTTCCCAGGGAACCAACAACAACCGTCACATTGTGACATAAACACTCAATTGACCACCGAGGTTGAATCCCTCTGGTGAATGTTGTCCACCCTCACTATGGACATGGGTCAACTGAAGGCAGGGTCTTACGCACCCCAGAACTCTAATTCCCAGAGAGGGAATATTTTCTCTGGCCAATGAAATAACAATTTTAGAGGAAGAAATTTCAACAATGGGCCTCGACCCAACCAACAATAATGGAATAACAATGCAAACACTAGAGGTCCGCCTCTGAACCAAAATTTCAATCAGAGTGGTGCTGGACCATCCCTTTTCAAACCAGTCGTAGATTTCCAGCCCATGACCAATTGGTGTAGATTGCATGATACAGGCTCCCACAATGAGGTAAACTGTGCCACGCTCGAGAAGGTCATCATGATTTACCAACTAGATAGACAATAATTGTCTGATCCTACTCCCCCAGAACCTCTTGTGCAAGAGCCAACTCATGGTACATTCACCTGTGAGGCCATCTTCTTCAGATCCCCTAGAGAAGATGAAGAAGAATCCAAACTGTAGGGATTCTTTGATGAATCGATTCCGGCCTTTGAGGCCAATGCCTTCACCAACCCACGGGCTCCTTACAACACTCGGAGCCAGGCTGGTAAAGGACTAGTTTACATGCTAACACCTCCTATGCACACTCCCCCGAGACAATATGACTGATCATCCTGTCCCTCTAAAAGGTTCTAGCTCTAACCAAGCCAAGGACTTGGCTAAGGGAAGCCACCAATTCCTGGGAGGAAGGTTTGATATTATGAAGGTGTTAGAACAAACCACCACCTCCATGACCTTGATGGAGGTTTTACTAAACTATCCCAAGCAAAAGAAGTCTCTCTGAAGCTCTTGGGAAACCTAGAAACTTTCAGCCACCCACCCAAGACCGTCTCTTTTGAGGACGCCAACGTGGCCATCTTTCAAGGAAATACTAAAGATCCTCCCTTCCTGCTAGGCCTGAATATACAAGGAAAGAACATACACAACTGCCTAGTAGATTTTGGGGCTTCGGGCAACATCATGCCCTTATCCATATGCTAGAAGCTCAGATTTAGACCCACCCCATCTAACGGTGTAGTAATCCAACTAGATAAAACAACTGTGAAAATGGTGGGTGAGTTGAAGAATGTCCGGATACAGCTCATCTAGGACCCCAGAATAGCCAGCATAATCGACATCAAAGTAGTGGACATCCCAGAGACTTATGTGATGTTATTAAGCTAGAATTGGTCTAAGTCCTTGAATGGATACTTTTCGACCAACTTATCCCACTTATGGCTCCCCTGGGAAGGATAATCAAATAAGATCCAGGTTGAAAGTGAGCCTCGAATGAAATAGGCCCTCACCAAAGTTGGGAGGGTTAACAAGGTCTTATTCTCTAAGACTTCCCTGGGGGTGTACCAACGCCTTGAAATATTAACGTTTGATTTCACCCTCAGGGAAGATCCCATAGTACTATAGAGTACCCAGGACCTAGAAGAAAAATTGAGGGTTGAGGTTAACTCTCAGGGTGCTATAGCGACCCCCACCACACTCTTGTCTGACACTTGGTACTGGGTACATTATTAGAAACATTCAGAACTAGAGTGTGAGCCTTGTCTTTACATTTCTACCTGACACATTAACATCTTCCAGAACAAAGAACATATAGCTGATTCCCTGGAGCCTAGTATTCCTATTGGAAGCACTTGTTCGGTGCCATCTCTCCAGGGATCTCAATCCCAAACCCCTCCAGAGGAAAACCTCACCTATGCACCATCAGTGTGGGAGGAAACTCCTAAGTTTCCCAAAGATAATCCAAAGACTGCCCCATCTCCCTAGCTCTAGATGACAAATGATAATTTGTGGACCCTTAAGTTTGATGGGTCCCGATCCAAATGGGGCTTTGGGGTCAGAGTAGAATTAATCAAACCATGGGAGAAATCCTTCCTCACGTCCTACAGGCTACAGTTCAACTGCACAAACAATGTCATAGAGTATGAGGCCCTGGTCCTCAAACTCCTATTTGCATTAAGGAAAGGAATCACTCGCCTCTGGGCCCTAGGTGATTCAGAGTTGATTGTCAAACAAGTCTAGAGTCAGAACACATGTCATGATAAGAGGTTGGCTTCATACCGCAATTGAGCATGGAGCCTTATTGAATATTTTGACACCTTCAGCATTGATCTCATTCCCCGGTGATGAAATTATTTCCCAGATGCCCTTGCTGTTTCTGCCAGCACACTTGAGCCCATGGCCAGCTCATGAATTCAAAGATTTTCCATTGAGATGATCCCCACCCCATCTATTCTAGATAATGTCACCCACTTTTATGTTTTTGAGGATGATCAACATATCTAGGCCTTCATGGCTAATGTTGGTGTCTTCGAGGACCAGATAGTGGAGGAACGAGACCATGATGACACTGGGCAAGGTGATGGAGATGATGGGATCATGGACCTACCTACCAACACCATCTCGAAGGGGATGGTCATGCTTGAACGAATCTTTGACTTGGACCCTCAGGGCTGAGAAAAGATATCACCCTCCTCTAAGGGAGGAAAATTTGAGAAAGTGAACATTGACCAACCCGGTGAAGAAAAGATGATACACATTGGTACCTCCTGCTCCCCTGAGGAGAATGAGAGGATTCTTGCGGTTCTCCAAGAATACATAGACATGATCGCGTGGGGGTATGAGGATTTGAAGACATATGACATATCCATTATGACTGATACCATCCTGCTGAAACCCAATGCTAAGCCTTTTCGATAAAAGCAACGACCAATCAACCCGCTGATCAAGCCTCTAATTCATCAGGAGGTGTAAAAACTGTTGTCAGCCCAGATAATCTTTCCAATCTAGCATACTACGTGGGTTGCCAATTTGGTCCCTGTTAGAAAGAAGAGTGGTAAAATTTTCCTTTGTGTGGATTTTTTAAATTTGAATAGAGCCTCCAAGAAAGATAACCATCCTCTCCCCTCGTTGGATGAGGTGTTGCAGATAGTGAATGGATCCCAAATGATGTCTTTCTTTGACGGATACTCTAGCTACAACCAAGTCATGGTTAAATATGAAGATAGAGCTAAAATGACGTTCACCACCAAGTGGGGAACATTTGCATATCAGAGAATGCCCTTTGGCTTGATTAACGCAGGGGCCACATTTTAGAAGGCCATGGACATTGCATTCAAGGGCCTTGTGAATCGGTGCATAATCATCTACATGGATGATTTGACCATATTTTCTTGGGACAGGCGTGACCATTCCGCCCACCTCACCCAGATCTACAAGAGATGTCACCGGTATGAAATATCCCTCAACCCCAAGAAGTGCATATTTGGGGTCACTAAAAGAGATGCAATCTTTCTTCAAAATGATCAACTACTCTCTCCCATTTTACATTTACTCCTTTGCTTTGCTGCATTCCGCCGCTGTGGTATTGACCCAAAAGGTCAAAAGGGAAGAATGACCAATAAATTTTATGAGCTCCCCCTTTAAGAACACTGAAGTCCAGTATTTGTCATTGGAAAAGTAGGCCTTTGCTCTTGTTCACATCGTGAAGAAATTTTGGCATTACATTCTCCGGAGCAAGGTGCATGCCATCATCGTGGACCAGGGTGTAAAACCTCTGTTGATGTAGAGTGAATTGGGTGAAAGATGGGGGAAATAGATGGCCATCTTCTAGGAATACGACTTAGAAATGCAACCCATGAAGATAGTCTGAGGCCAGGGACTAAGTCGAGCGATGGCGGAAGAGACTCCCTACATAGAATGTCAAACATGCACAATGGAGTCTGTCACTTGAGACCTGTGGTAGACCGATTTGGTGTACTTTTGTTAAATAATAGATTTCCAGAGGGATTGCCTCCCAAAAAATGTCACACCTTGCAGATGAAAAATGCCCATTTTATGATTAAAAACTCCATGCTTTACCACATGAATTATGAAGGAGTGTACCTTCGGTGCATCGATAGGGACCAAGCTACAAAAATGATTGAAGAATTCCATGGACAGTTTGGGACTGGGCATGGCTCAGCTGATGCCACCGCCCATCAAATCCTTTGGGCTAGATACTATTGGCCCTGCATATTTAAAGATGTCTACACTCATGTCCAGAAGTGCCATACTTGCCAAACTGTAGCACATCGTGAGCGTAACCCGGCTATGCCTTTGCAGCCATTGCTTGAAGCTAGACCTTTTGCCCAATGGGCATTTGAATTTATTAGGGAAATCAACCTCAACTCATCTGCTAACCATCGATACATCCTAACTGCAACTGATTACTGCACTCAGTGGTCTGAAGCCATACCTTGCAAGAACAACATGACATACGTGGTTATCAAATTCCTGGAAGAAAACATTGTCACAAGATTCAGAATGCCCTTCGCTATAGTGTGTGAAAGTGGTCCAAAATTTTCTTTGGTACAATTACTTGAGTGGACCTATGACTAGAAGATCACTCTAAATTTATCCAGCAACTATTACCCCCAGGGGAATGGTGTTGTTGAATCAACAAACAAAAATTTTCTTGAAGTGATCAAACGCCTGTTAGAACAGAATCCCCGGGATTGGCACCAAAAGCTGAGATTCACCCTCTAGGAAGATTGCAATTGAATTAAGGCCACCCTAGGAACATCCCCATTCCATCTGGTTTATGGCTAGAATCTAGTGTTCCCAATTAACTTATAGATCCCAGTTTTACAGTTCATGCATGAATTCAACAACCAGGATAATATAGTGGAGGTTTGACTCCTAAATTTGGTGCAGATGGAAGAACAACATGACGCAACCCTTGAACATTTCACACATCACCAAGTAGTGGTAAAATGATGGTTTGACCAAAGAGCCCAATACAAGGCCTTTCAGATTTCAGACTTGGTCCTTTTGTGGGATAAAGCCCAGGAAAAGAAAGGAAAGCACACCAAGTTCCAACGGCTCTGGCTCGGACCATACTTAATCTCAGAGATCTACGGGGCAAATACCTATCGCCTTAATACCATGACTAGAGAACCCATCCCATTGCCTCTCAATGGATAGTTTCTCAAACATTACTTTGAATAAGGGAGGTTTGCCCAGAGTTGTATTATATGTAAATCTTCTTGCTTGTAAATATTTCTTTCCCGGTGCCCCGTTTGGGGGTGCCTTGCCTTGTAAATAGCTTTTTTGGCCATCCTCCGGGACCATCCCTTCTCTTTTGTTTCATTTTTGGTTGTTTCTTTTGTTTTCTTTCCTAGTTTTTCAGTGTTTTTCTCCCCTTTCATAGGCTAGTATGATTTGCATAACATCTAGTCTCCAGGAGAATACCTTGGCATACCGGTGACATTAGAATCGATTGTTAGTAGGGTGGAATTGGTCTAGTCTCCAGAGTTATTTTGCAAGTTTGGTGGCAAATTATGAGTAGTCTTCATTAGATTTATCCCCGAAAGTCTAGTAATCAGTTAAATCAAAATTTTAAAGGAACAAGTAATCAAACACACCGAGGGTAGATCGATCGCACTAATTGATTGACCCAAGTCTGAAATTTTAAAGATTCTTCCCGGGTTCAAATTTTTCCTTCCCTATTTAGAAAATTAAGGTGGGTGGAGGGGTGAAATAAGTACTGCCATTGAATTTAGCTAAGCTTAGGCTTAATGGTGAAAGAAGTACCGCCCTTCCATCCAGAAGAGAATAAAATAACAAAAGAAAAGATGGGATGAAACTCTGGTATTGCGAGATTGATGACTTTGGGTTGATGTATTTAGTGCCTCTTCTCTACTTCTCCTAGAGGTCATCAACTTGATTTCCTTCAAAAACACACACTTCACAACTGATGAAAGGATCATGGATTGAATTGCATATGGCCAAACTTTCTCAGACATTTCATGCCTTGCAACCAAGATGCTTCGAGTAACGATTTGTTCTATTTTTCTAACCAGAGATTTTATGGTTCTCAAATGTGCTAAGCCATTCATCCCAGATAGTCACCATTTGTTATGCCTTGCATACCCGTTCCTACATTTTGTGTGCAAAATGTTGGGTCCCCCTTTTTTTTTTTTCACTTTTGGTCCTTGCCTTGTTTTATTTGCATTTGTTTCTTTTGTTTTCTTCTCTGGGTTTTCTTTCCCACAGTGTTTGTTTATTTTATTTTTGTCATTTGTGTCTCTGGGACTCAGTCCCAGAGTTGGTTGTTTCCTTTCCAGAATCTGGATTCCAAGATTCTCTACCACAATGTCTTCTTCTCGTAAGAAGACATGGTTGTTTGGAATCCCCAGGCCGGAGTCCGGAGGTTCGCCTGTTCCAAAGTTTGTGGAGAGAAGGTAACTGGCTTTTTACCTAGGGTATAAATAAGATTTACCTATCATTTTCAAAGTTACCGTGATTAAAAACACTTAGAGTTTTCAGAGTGATTCATTAGCAATTTGAATGTGAATTGAGTGCAAGTTTCTCTGAGCTTAGTGGGTAACGATGAATCAATCTTTGATAGCTGTTCTTGGCATTAGAGGTTAAAGATGTTGCAGAGCAGTCTTAGTGCTTCTTCCCTTCACCATTCTTCAAATTTTAGGTTGGTGTTTCTGGTTCTTTCCTTCACTCTCTATTTTTGTTTTGTGTTGGTTTGTTTTGGTTTCATTTATGTTCATTTTGACTTTGCTTTGTTTTGTTTCTCTCTTTGTGTTTCCTGCTATTTGGTCCGCCACCCGTTGGTGGGTCAGCTTTTCCAGAGGATTGTCCGCCCTTTGTGCAGATGTAAGATAGTGTATACTATGTACATTCTCTATATTTTCTTTTAGGGTAGTTTCTCTGCATTCCATTTTTGTTGTATATTGTTGTAGATGATGTATATTTTGTGTATCTTGTGTGTATATGCTTTGGCCCTTGGCCCTTGGCCCTCCTATACTTTTTATGTATATTATGTATATATGTGTTGTGTATATCCCTTAGAGCTTGCAAGTTATTCATGCTTTGTCATGTATTTTTGCCTCACAAGATAAAGCTCGACAAGACAAGGTCATCACGGTTTGAACTTGGCACCTTGCTGGTTCAAACCATGGCAATTTTCTCTCTCCTCTATCTCATCACATTAATGGAGGGATTAATTTCCCACGTATGGCATTTAAAATGCATCTAATCTAGCATTCATATTTGCCTTGTGTCGGCCCACTTGTCCTAATCAATTTCATAACTGTCTTTACTCCACCTGCCATTTTCCCACGTGCCAACTCACGTCAACCAGAGTACGGCTTGTTGCAAGTTACTTCGGCAACAGCTAGTTTGTCTAGACTTTAGACTCCCAGCAGGATCTTGTCTTCTGCTTTTCCTCGTCACCGTGTCAACACACTCTGGAATGCTTAAGACATGTTCATTTTTTTTGATACTCTGGAACTTTTGATGTAGGTGCTAACGTTTTCTTGACAGGTGCAGGCTGGTGGAGAATCTGCTAGAGTTTAAATTCATGTTTATATGTGTCCTGATGGTTTTTCGGTCTTGCAGGTGGTTGATAAGTTAATTCAAAATGTCTGACAATTTTGCACCTCCTGATAGCCCAGAACTACCAACTACCTCCACCCGGGCAGCCACAAAATCAAAGATTGAAAGGATGTTGGCAAAGCTGCCTTTGACCTCTAAATATCCAAAAGATGGAGGTGTTGCGGGGTCTAATCTAGACACTAAAGTTTGTGAAATAATAGATCTGGACCCCGAGAGTTGGGCCAAATTACAAGGTCTAATCTAGACCACTTACAGGTTAAAGGAATAGGGGGATAAGACAACCACTTACCTAGCTGCCTCCGACATTATCAAGGCCGCAAACTTTCCATGCGTGGTGCAAACACCTGAGCTTATAAGGCAGCTGGCGGTATTGTATAATCTGACCACTCGCTCAGTCTTGCTTCTAGATCCTCGACCGCTGCAATATCTCGCTACAATCATCATGTTGGATGCCCCCACCTTTGCTTCTAGGTTGGGAATTATACAATTCAAAGGGTCCACAATAATCACCAGGGCTAGCTCACTAAAGGAGTTTGGTGAGGCTGAGATCATTACCTGGCAACACCTCAATAATCATTGGTTAAAGTCTCCAAAGTGAGACTGCAAGAGAATGAAGTTGGAAATTCCCCACGGGGATTTCAAGGAGCCCATTCAAGCGGGCATAATATTTTTGTGTAGAATCTTTAGATGGCCCCATGCTCGAGAATTTTTGGCGTGGATGTATTACTTCATATATTTCATAACAATGCACAATAGGACCTTCAACTAGGTGGCAATTATATCAAATCATGTAGATACACAGATGAAGACCGTCGCCCAGAATTCACAATTCTATATGACTTCATATGTGTTGTGGGCATTGGCACAACAAAGGCTAGATTTTCAAGGCCTAGGAATAGTTGGAGAGCTCAAGAATGGTCTAAGATAGGTTATGCCTTGGGACCATTATCCCCAATTGTAGTGGGAGCTAAGCTTCTAGAATTTCTGTCAGGCAAATGACGCCTTCATTTACCACAACATTCTTACACTTACCTAAGTTTCTGGGTACCACCTCTCACAGGCGACAATGACACTAGTCAATTCTTATGGCCAATATTTCATTTAATTTAGGCACCATACATACATAAGGGTGACAGGCTTCAATGGGAAGCCCTACCTCCTTCCTTGGTATTGCAGGGATATGATTATTCTTTTGGAATTCTGCAGGCAGATGATGGATCTACATGCCTTCTTCACATTGAAGAAGGTTTTCAATGTCCCATTCCCCTTTTCTTACGGGGATTACACATGCAGCCTCATCGCAGCCCAGGAGGTAGATAATGAGTTAAAAGGATTGGGGCTGGTTGAATTCAACCACACCCAGAAGAATTATGATCCCCATGGAAAGATTGCCGCCGCACTACCTAGGGTATCCCCTCCACACAAAGAGGACATTGAAGACTTTTGGGTGGATTTCTAGGATAGATTCGATCTTAGCTCCCGACAAGATACAAGAATGAGCAAAGGGCTCATGGAGGCACTAGAACTTCAGACTTTCCCAAAGGGTTTCAATGATGGTGGGCCGCTAGAAGATCCAATGTACAAGGTACAATGGTTAGAAAAATTAGACCTCCCTCTAGTGATTTGGGCCACTCTAGAGAATTTGATGATTGATGGGGTATGCCACCCCATCTTGGAAGCAAGTCACAAGTATTTTTCCCATGTGTGCCCCAAAAGCACCCACAAGAAAGTAGCGGTCAAGAAGACCATCCCTTCTTCAGCCGGTGCCAGACCTTCTTCCTTTGCCACACCCACTGAAGCGAGTGTGAGAAAAGGAAAAGAAAAAGAGGGAGTTCCAGAGGCATCCCCTCAAATTCCCACATTTCTAATGGTGAAGCTACATGACCAAATGGAGGCAGAAAAATGGCCAGTCAACAAATTAGCATGTAGGTGGCTACCAGTCTCCCAATCACCCCAATGGCATCTACTCACTCAACGGGACCCCCTTTGTTGGCAGCAATGATGAATAGGAAGACTTTTGCTGAGGTAGAGTCTTCTGGTATTCTGGACACCGGGGCATCTCTTATAAGGAAAAAGAAAATAGATGTGACCCCCGCACCAAGTGACGCCCTTGGTATGCCTGAGAAGCCCCCGGTGGATGTAAGTTCAGATTCTCCCAAACTTGAGGATATCTCAGAATCCTCTCTGCCATAATGATGATTTTGATGACACCTTCTCGGCGGAGGAGCTTCTGGAGATCTGGCAGGGCGTCAATACTACAATGAAAGAAATCAAGGCTCAAGAGGAAGAGGCCCCTGTAGAAGAAGAACTTTCCATAGAAAAGGACATATCAGAGCAAGAGGCTTGGGAGGAAAATACTGAGCCTAAAAAGGAAGAATTACAGGTCCAGAAGATTGTGGATTTTCCAAGGCAGCCTACAGACGAGCCCCTGACAGAAGGAGAACCTAGACCCCAGGGAACAACTGTACCTCTGACCATCACACTCCAGGTGCCTTTGGAGACTTTGGGTGATCAAGTGCTTTGAAGCACTTTCGTTGAGGTCGTAATAGATGCCGTCTTGCTAAACTTTGGCCAGCGACTTCACCCACCTCTGGAGGATGTCCCAATGGAGGAGGAGAATGTTGAAGTAGATGAGGCTATTAAGGCCCAAGAAGAGAAACAAATAATGGACCAAGAGGTCCCAGAAGAGGAAAAGGAAGAGGCTGCTGATACCACTAGGGAAGATGAGGTCCCTGAGGATACAAAAGCGGAGACTGGGGAAAAGATCCTGAGTGATTTTACAGAGGATGCCAGCATGATGGAAAATGTAGAAGGTTCCAGAGAATAGGAAATAGGAAGAGAACAAGAGCAAAAGGAATCGAAATAGCAGCAGGAAAAAGAGCCTGAAGAAAATGTAAACTCAGGGAATGCACCGCTGGATTCAGAAGTGGATCCCAATGAATGGGTATTGGTAGCAAGGCTGCCCCAGCCACCCCAATGGCTGGTAGAAACCAAGAAAAGGAAAGCTCTGATGGAAACTACAGGCGATCCTCTATCACTGGCCGAAATGATGGCCAAGAATGCTGAGACAAAGAAGCCCAGAAGGGCACGGGTGGTCCATACTCTCTGGACCAACCCAATAGGAAGCATCGTTGTGGTCATCACAACACCCCTAGAAAATACAGATGTAGTAGCCACAAGGCCTAAGGACTATAATATAATAGAGGTCAAACTGGGGAAAAGAGACAAGCAAGGGGAATTGAACTTGCTAAAAGAGGCTACAAAGGCTATAGAGGCCGAGTATGCAAAATAGGGCCAGAAGTTGCAAGAGGAAAGAGAGACAAACACAAATCTCCTCACACTTCTAGCAGAACTAACACGGCCGTTAGCCAAAGTTCACCCCGGAACCCCTTCTTCTGGATTGCTGCTTGCACAGGGCGACGTGGACTCACTGCGCATGATGAAGAAAAAGGCGCAAGTAGTAGACGGGTGGGCAACCGAGCAAATAACGGTGATGAGAGAATTTTTGGTGACGTCCATCCTGGAATTTTATAGGGTAGATCTCACCCTTAGACATGCAAGAAGCTCCACTCAGATATGGGAGTAGGACTTAGAAAAATATGAGAAATGGAAAGCCGGGTTGGAAGAAATCCGCAGAATTGGCAAAGAGGTTGCCACAAAGTCTGACATTTTGGGAGAAGAATCATAAGATTCCCTCCAAGTCTAGTACTCCAGACTTGCCCTCAAAGTTGAGGCTTGCAAGGAACTAGTTAAGACCTTAAAGGAAAAGCTAACGGGTGCCTGATATCCATTGGACTTATTCTAGGCATTCATGGTTGGGGTTTCACAAGTTGATCCCCTCACCACCGGAACATGTACCCCAGAGGATTATGTCCTCAACAAGTTTGACAAAAGGATGGAATCCCTGTATCTACCAGGCAGAGATTTTGATCAAGGCAGGTTTTCTTGGTTGTTGAAGACCATGATTCGGTCACATGACTCCATCAAGATGGTGAACGAATTCCAGAGTGGGGCCGGAGAGGTTGAGGATGCAATGGAGGTTGTCTGTAGTAGGTGGGATAGCATCCGGAGCATAGATGAAGAGAGCATTAGCCAAGTGTTAGAGGCTTGGGAAAAAATGTAAGTCAATAAAGTTCTCCGAATCTGGGAGAATTTAGCCCGACATCATATTTTTTATTCTTTATTCTTTTGGAATGCAAGTTCCCAGATCCCAGAGTTTTGGATCCCACATTTTTGAATTCTTCACATGTCCCATGTCTTGGTTCCCAATGCCGATGGGTCACTTTCAGGATAGTAATAAAGGTTGTTAGGAGATGGGGAACTACAATAAGGCACGTCAGCTCGATGGGAGGTTTCTGGTAGATGGTCTTCCCAAGGCGCTGCTTCAAAGATACACCTGGAACATCAAAGATAGGGTGCCACTTTCCCATTTATGAGGCATGTAGCCTCGATCCCCCGGGGATCAGATTTCTTCTTTCTCCTTCCCAGCTCTCTTCTCGAGGATGATTCTTCCACTCCATCTCGCTTGTCTTATTCTTCTAACATGTCAGGCCTTTTCCATCTTGAGGCTTTTTGTAATGTGGTGTAGGTAGTACCGGCCACCAGATAATGTATTTTATTGTAAAGTGTAAAATAATTTAGGATTAGGGTTAAGTCAAAAGATATGTATAAATAATAAGTTGACCTCATTCCAAGGGTCGGCGAAATTGATGATTTTGCAGTCCACAGTTAATAGCAAAGTAGCTTTCTCATTTCCTAGTTGCAGAGCTCAATGCTCCATTGTTTTAAGTTCAGTAGTTAAATGCTCCTTGGGAGTGATTATTGTACCACGCACCAGTGCTTGCTGGAAAGATGTTAATGAAGAAGGAAGGGTTCTCTCAATGATGTTGTTGGCACTCTGTCTTCTAGGTTAATGGTATTTTATGCTTTGTGTTCTTCATGTCCTTTACTCTAATGCTTAAAGTAGATTAACGACCTCCTTTCTTTTGCTACTGATGAAATATGAACTGATGGTTGTATGTTCCTTTGGTATTTAGTGTAGTGTGTTAGAGAATTGTCGATGTTTTGAATGTTTAACATAACTATAGGTAGATGAAATCCTTCTAAGTCTACAAGATCTTTTTAAGTTTATTTGTTAAGTAAAAGCATGCTTGGAGAAAACCCCACTCACCCGAATCCCCAGAGTTGATGAGTTGAAGATAACCGGCTATCCCCTCAAAAAATAGTTACATCTCCCAACCGAGCCCCACACTTTCGAGACCTGACTCTCATGTGCTTGGAGGCCTGGGAAATCTCATTTCCCCAAACAACCTTTATAGGTGAAGTTGGCCAATACCCTGGTACCCGGTGACAACTTACCTCTGTTGGCAGACCCAGTCACAAAGTCCCATCAACACTTATATAGGATTATGGATGGAAGATGGAGGAAGTAAATAGGATAAGTACCATGAGATGGAGGATTTCAAGATCAAATATAGGCAAAGCGGGTGGAGTTATGTGGGATAATGGATAGGGAATGGATAGTGAATAAGAAACATGGAGGATATGGATGGAGGGAATGTACAGGATAGGAAAGATCAAAGATGGGAAAATATAGGATAATAAACGGTGGATAGGGGATGTGGAAGACATATATGGTAGCATAGTATGGATGGATCTTTCCCCCAAGTTTAGAGTGTGAGGGGAGGAAGATAAGCTAATGGATATATAAATGGATTTGGAAGATAATGGATATGTGATAGGAAGATGGCGGAAGGAAGGACTCAAGCATCTAGTTCCATGGATGGTATCCCTTGATATTTATGTTTTTATAATAGACCAAGGAATTTTAAATATATGCTCATAGATGTTGGTAGGATTGTGGAAGGGAGATAAAATGGATGGGTGATGGGGAGGGATAAGGGTATATGTATAGGATTGGATTAAGGGGATGGAAGGATGGGGAGGATTGGTGGACAATAGATGTGAGGTTGGAAGACTCACGAATAAAGATGAAGGATTGGAAATATCATCAAGGTCACACACTATAGACAACTGAATTTAGTCAAGCAAATCAAACAAAGAATGAAGTGAGCAAGCCAAGAAAAATCATGAATTAATTGAATATTCAAAGCCTTCAGATTAATTAAATCAAATAATTAATTAATTATACAATTTATATTAATCAATTAATTTTATAGTTAAAATCAAATTAATTCCAACCCATTCAAGGGTGCACATGGTTAAACAAATTAAACAAATCAATTAATTTAAATCCTTTTATTCCTCACCCACCACATGAGAAAATAAATTTCAACCAATAGGAATTAAGGATTGAGCTCACATGGATCAAGCCTAAAGTGATTTTCCATCACACATCTTGGAGTTGCATCTTGAGCACTCATTTGGTCCCCTTATTTGAAACCATCATTTAAATCGTCTTAACCTTTGAGACAATCAAACCAACCTAACCCTAATCAAGGTTAAAACAACTCTACCCCATACCCTTGGGAATCCTTTAAATAGAGGCCATTTTTAGTGTAAAGGATATAACACACAATCATGAGCAAAGCATTATCACTGTAGGTATTTTGATTTGGAGATTCATAGCATTTGAGTTTGATTCAAATTTACAAATAGTGATCAATCTTGAATCATTTAGGATAATTTGAGCTAAATAGGGTTAAATCACATCAAATAGATTTAATTTATCATTACTAGGACTATCATTAATGGATGCTTGAGCTGAGAGCATACTATTTTATTTCCTAGATAGGCATCCATGGGATGCTCATTGTTTCATTTCAATTCAATTAGCTTAATTTGTATATTTTGAAGTTGAATTGATAATAACAATACAAATTTCATGAAGGTATGATTTTCATGTACACAAATGACACCCACCGTGGGGCTCTAGGCCTCGTTTATAACAATCTCATTAATTTTTGGTGTGTTTAAGTGTGTTATTTGTAGGAATTTGCAATTTATAGGCAAAGTGATGCGTACAAGCATAAATTATGATGCCTTTACACAGTGAAACAACTCATGGAAAAAATCTTATGTCTTCTATCTTATATTCTCTCAATGCATCATACAAAACAAGTGACACGTACAAGCATAAATCCCGAGGCCTTTACACAACAAAGCAACACGTGTAAAAACATTTCTATCTCCTATCTAACATTCTCTCAATGCCTCTAACAATAAAGCAACATGTGACAGATAAAGTTTGACACATTTTCAAGGAAAGTGACGTGTAGAAGGAGTTTTCTAATGCTTACTCTGATATTTTTAAGCACATTTGATTTTGTTTTAACATTTTTTAGCTGTTAAGTAGCACTCTATAACTTTTAAACTAGTGCTTAGAATCAACTAAAGTAGCGTGTAGACAACATTAAAGCAACACTTTGTCACTTTAAAATAGTGTGTGCTACTGTGTTTGAAATTTTTGCAAATTCTCAAAAGCCATCAAAATTATTTATCAATTTGCAGATGTCAAAGCATAGGAAGGTGAAGAAGCCCTCACTTATGATTCACAAGGAGGAAAGAGAGATCAAAAGGTTGTTAAGGTTTGAGAAGAAAATCCATAATGCAAATATTTTGGGAACTTTAAGTGAAGATGTAAAGATTTATGATCATTATGTCAAAATTGTAAAGGCTTAAAAATCCAAGTATATTTCATTAAATGGAATCTATTCACCTTTAAATCTTTGAAATAACTTCAAATTTAGGTGAATTTGAACTTTGCCTTTTGGATATGGATTTTCATCATTTTGTGTGAGTTGTGTTGGACTAACTTGTTGGAGGAGAGGATGTAAAGGAGCTAGAACAATTGCCACTAGGTGAGTGCAAAATTGAAAACAATAAAAAAAAGCGCCTAGCCTAGCTAGCTTCGAAAAAGGTAAGATCTAATTTTTTTTTGCATTTGATCAAATTGTGGCAAGTCAAAGTTGCAACCTAGCATAATTAGAAAAGGGACTTCAAGTCACAAATTAAAGCATTTTGTATGCCAAATTTGAGATGCGAGGAACCTAAGGAAATGAACAAACAGAAAATTTTGAACCTCCTTGTTTATGGAAGAGAAGTGCTAGGTATATTCTCTTCACTCTTTGAGTGAATCAAAAAGGCATACACACTTCAAATCCCTTAGTTTAAGAGGTGGTAATTGAACCTTTTTGTCTATTGTGTTTGGAATTAGAGAAGTAGTAGGGATATGATCTTCACCTTTTAGGTGAATCAAATTCCCAAACCTACCTATCCATTTCTTTTCTTGCTTTCAAAATGAACATGTTAGATCATTAGTGGGCCTGCCTCCCAAGATTTTCCTTTTTGAGGTCGGTGAGAGGGAATGAACCAAGTGGGATACAACCATTTTAGCCATGATAATCCAACCCACTATAAAATAAAATGCATTCATCCTTAATGGGGTGAGTGACGGAAAGGATTGAGAATTGAACCTCCTCTAGTAGTCCTTCGGGATTGCACAAAATCATGTTTTTATGCGTGTGGGAGGCCTCTATAATGGGGGATGAGACTCAAAACTTTTCCAATGAAATCTTAATTAAAACCCTGTTAAATTAGCAATGCCTACCTTTTAGAGCCATTTAGAAGCCAAATTTGTCCATAGGTAGATTACTTGGAAGACTTTCTTGTTAATGACTTGTGGAAATGATTGAGATCATACACTTTGTGTGTAGATTAAAGGGTTAAACATTGATTTTTTGTGCATACTATGGTTGATGATTTATATTACAAAAAGACAACATTCATCCAAATCTGACCAAACTTTAAAAATTTTAAAAATCAATCAAACGGTGATCCAAAACATTGACACATTCTTTTTCTAGAGGCCTTTTAACGCATGCAAACAAAGAAGTAGCATATTTCACATGTTAAGTGATGCATGTAAACATACATTTACCACCTGCGACCAAAGAAATAATGCGTGTGCACATAATTTTACCACTTATAAACCAAGAAGCAACGTGTGTAACATTGTTTTAATGCTTACTATCTATCAAGTAGTTCGCCTAAACAACCAACCAATGCATGGTGCTTTTCCAATGAGTGTGTACAACCAAGTAAAGTAGTGCGTACAAGCTCTGAAGTAGCACATACAAACTGAGATACTCAAACACTGAGTATCTCCTAAGGTTTTTGGAAAATTTTAAAATTATATTTGGATACCCTTTTCAGAGTACCTTGTGTTCAATCTATCAGACTGATCAAATCCTATCAGATTTAAGGAGTTTGAATTTTTTTCAAAGGGATTGATTAAAAGGGTGAGTTAAGGATATTCATTCCATGATAATGCCTAATTTTACAATATCTCACTACATCAAGGCAACCTTACAAGTAGACAAAACTTATCTTAGGCAAGAATTCTCCTTTACAAGTGAAACACTAGCTTCCTCACAACAATATTTCAAAACCAAAAAGAAAGTAGAACCAAGCACGATGGAATTTGCCTTTGGACGTATGGATCCCAACCTCATAAATCATGTTAATAATGAAAAATAATAATGAAAATGGTGAAAATAAGGATGCGAACAACAATGGAAACAATGGTAGAGGGAATGACCTTAACAATGGAGGAATTGACATGAATAATGGAGGAAATATGGACCCTCAATATGAGGAGGCCGCTGAATAAAGAGTAAATGAAGTGAAACAAAGCCCTTTCTTTATGAAAATCATGGATAAAATATTAGAGAGAGATAGGGAGAAGTATTTCTTTGACCTAGCCCAAGCAGGGGTAAAACTCCCCCATGATTATGATATGACTACCCCAAAGAAGAAGGAAGAGGATGAAAACCCAATTGCAATCATGAATAAACATATCAGACTTTTCCAAATGCAATTAGAAAATATGAAGAAAATGATGGCTCCAAAACCATTCTCAATCGAAGCTATATGCCTGTTTCCTTTTGATAAGACTTTAATTATGGTACCATTCCCTCCAAATGTGGTCTTTCCTAAATACCATTTGAGAGAATTTTGTGCACTAAGCTTGGATTTTGTGCATGATACCACTTATTTAATGTGACTGTTTCCAAGAAACCTTAGAGGACCCGTGATAGAATGGTTCTTGAAATTACTCTCAAATGTGTGAATATTTGAAGAGTTGGCATCAAAGTTTGTTACTCATTACTCATACAACATCAAACATGAGGTCACAATGATAAATTTATGAAACACTAAACAAGAGGAGGGAAAAAAATTCCTAATATTCTTGCAAAGGTGGATGATGATATTCAATCGATATCCTAGAAGTATGCCCGAAAAAGAGAAAATGGATATCTTCCTATAGTTTGAATACAATCATGAACTATCAGTTACAACTCCAATGCACACCTACTTTTGAGAAGATCATTGAGAATGGACTCATAATAGATGAAGTTTTGGTGAAGAGTGGAGAGATAAATATTTTTAAGGAAAATAAGAGTTTTCCTAATAACAACAATAATTTGAACAACAACACCTGGGCTTCAAACAATAACAATAACTTTTGGTTCAAGAAAACTAACAAGGGCCTTGTCAATGATGAAGTTGTTGAGGCAAAAAACTTAAAAGATACTCCTTTCAATCTCAAAATATCTTCTTGTGTGTGTTAAAATGTGCACCTGTTATCTACAACACGACACTTCAATAGGACATTACATTAGCAAAAAAGGGGTTGGATGAGCATATAAATCCACTAAAATTGACCTATTGCTTTCTAACTAGGAAGAGTATGAAAAACAACATAATAGCTCTCAGATTATGCCTCTTTCAGTGACATATACATCCTCGCATGAAAGATTTGAGTTAAAATGATAAAAATATCTAAATAACATGCATTCTAGCTCTAAAAATCATGAAACTAACAATGCATAAACATGAGAAACTAAATGAAATATGAGTCTATATGAATCCTAGCAGCATAAAAATGCATTTTCAATATA
>MU219189.1:171119-188885 GCA_018584345.1 Thuja plicata
AAACTGTGAACTGGATTTTATTCAAAGATCATCATCAGTTACTACATTCAACAGAAATTTCTCTAGAAAGACCAGATATATTGGTTCTCAAACCAAGATTTACAACTGACTTAGTATTATTTTCGGATAGAAAAATGACCATCTCCTTCCCAGTAGTCTTGGAATCCTTTTATAGCACAAGGATGCAGCAAGCTACCGACATACTGGGAAGGATTACACAACTGCTTGTAAAAACTTTGCAACAAAATTTTGCAACCGAACATAGGTGGCAATTAATTTACAAAGTTTGTCTTTTGTGGCTTAACCATATTCATCCTTTAAGCTTCACCTCCCATTTGTTCACTTCTTTGACAGTGGGCCAAGCAAAAGGCAACAACTTCTTCTAGCTTGGCGACAACTTCCACCCACCTATCATCCATGGCAGCTCTAGCCTCAGACACAAATTTGGCCATGTCTCTTTTCTGTTTTGCACCATTTTGTGCTCTGTTTTTTTATTTCTTCTTTGATGGCTCTTTAGCTAGAGCAGGGTAATTTTGAACAGGAGACCCTTTAGATTGTGCATCGTCAGCACGGAAAATAGCCAACACACTGCAGTTTATTCATTTTGAAAGACCCTTGCGAGTGAGCGACGCATCCCTTCTATTCAATTGGTCGCATACTCGCCATCCATCCTTGCTCCATTTTTCACCTTCAGTGAGTGAGCGATGACCTATGTCTTGAACCTTACCTTATGTCTGTCGCATACTCACTGTCCTTTTATGTTTTGCTTTTGGGTTCACGCGAGTGAGCGATGTTTTCTTTTTTAACTCGTCGCACCCTCGTGAGTTGACATTTCATTTTTCCTGAGTCCTGGTGACTGAGTGACAATGCATCT
Organism: Thuja plicata; assembly: GCA_018584345.1. Lineage (NCBI taxonomy): Eukaryota > Viridiplantae > Streptophyta > Pinopsida > Cupressales > Cupressaceae > Thuja > Thuja plicata. The sequence continues at coordinate 171,994 of MU219189.1, forward strand.
TTTCTTTCATCTATTCCATCATCGCACATTCACTGGCTGTTTAAAATGCACTTTTTGATTTGGGTGACTGAGCGACATTCATTCCTTTACTGCATACTTTTTCTGGTCGCACACTCACTATCCTTTTACTCTAGCTTTTATCTTATGCGCAAGTGAGCGATGTCTTTCCTCTTTTTGGCTCGTCGCCTACTCGCAAGCTCAAACATCCTATTCTATCACTGACTGCGAGTGCGCGATGGTGCCTTTTCTTTCTCTAGTTGCAAACTCGCGAGCTCTTTTCCTTCCATCTCTGTTGATTGGCGACTGAGCGATGCTTTTCTCTTTTGACTTGTCGCACACCCGCGGGCTCTTTTCTGAATGCCTCAAAGCATCAGCGAGTGAGCGAGGCATTGAATGACTCCTTAGTCACTCGGTCGTAGACTATCATAAATCTTGGAAAATGCTTGCGCAACTGAGCGATGAATCTTCATTTCAATACTTCACACCTTCGGCGCACACTCGCACTGCAAAAGACATCCGAGTTAAAAAATAAGTGAGTGAGCGACCTTCATGACATGAGCTCATCGCGCACTCGCTGACCTTGGACACTGACATAAAAGTTTGATGCAGGTATGCGACTGCTTCAGTTTTAAACAATACTCGCTCGGTCGCAGAGCATGAGATAGACAGTATGACTTTAGAGCGACTGCGTGACAGACATAATTTTAACTCGTCACTGACTCGCTAACTTATAGCTTGACTTTCATAAGGCCTCGCGACTGCACGATTTAGGACTTAAAAACATAGAACTCGCTCACTCGCACACAAAATACAACTACTCATAAGCAGATCGCGACTGCGCGATTCACTTTCATTACAGCTTGTCGCCCACTCGCGCGACTTAAAGACATTGTAAAAGACCGACGCGACAGAGCGATTAAACAAAAACAAGAACTCAAAAAGGGGTTTTGACCTCTTTTGCGTGGTAAAGCATAAGATTTGAAACCAAGAAAACTCGGGAAAAGCAAAAGACCAAGAAATTCAAATTTTTATCAAGGCAGTACTAACAGGGACAAAGAGCGATATCTTTTTCATGCCTAGCGCAGTAGTTAGAGGGGGCGATGCCTCCTCCTCCTCTGTTTTCACCACCTCCTCCTCCCCTCCAGATTAGGGAGAGGGGGGAGCCAGAGCTGATGTATTTTGTATATCTAGATCCTGCTAAGATCTTGCTTTTGTACATGACACACACACACAGATATATATATATATATATATTTGATTCTTTCTGATCTTTGGACATGCTGATACTCTTTATGTGGATTTGTTCCATGCTTTGATCTGTACCATGTTTTGATATATATATATATATATATATATCTGATGTCGTTGATTATGTTCCTGACATGTTATATGAGTTCCATCTGCTTTGATAGATTTATTTTTCACATGTGATTATATCTTGGCCATATGATGAGTTAGATTTTAGATGATGACATCATTATATGCATGTTTTGAGTTATCACTGATATAAATATGTTTCAAATGATATTATGTGAATATGAAAATGTATGTTTTTGAGCTTTTTGTATACAATGTAGAATGTATGGATGCACTTTAGGATGTAAAAGTAAAAATGCAATACATGGATGCTTTGTTTTCGTATTTTCCTGCTCTTTTTATGAATGCAAAATGTATGCTATGGATGTGCAACGATATATATATATATCAGTAATATAGATGGATGTAATTAACTTGTTTTTTAGAAGAAGAAAGATAGAGATCACTTTCGAGCACAAATTCCCAAATGTTTTTATTTCCTTCAAAATTCATCATGCAACCTCTAAATGCAGATTCTTAGGACTTGTCACTAATTAGAAAATATTGCAACATTTTTATCATCATTGGGCACTTTTCAAAACAAATACCACCTGATAGTACAACCATCACTAATACCCACTGATATTATGACAATATGAATACTATATTTATTGGAATGTCAGAAATAGACTTAGGCATCAAGGCGTAGAATCCAGGATAACAAAATAGTCACCTTCCTTTTATTATATCAGAATCTATCTAAGGAAAGATATTGAACCCACAATGACCTTGAAAATTCATATCCTTGGTTAGATTATGCTTTGTATACCTTAGTGAGAATCTAAATCAGAAAATAGACAAGGAAATTGTTCCAACCTCACCGTAGTTTACACATAACAAAGATTGAGATATATGCGGCTATCCGCTCATGATGGCAGCTCTTACCATAAACATCCAAGTTAGGTGAAATTTAAAGGATTACTTGGAACAATCACTATACACAGAAAACCAAGAAAACATTATGCTCCCTATCCTTGCGACTCTTTGTCTTTGCACAGACGTCATGGAGTAACTCGGAAGGTATAACAACATCAATTGAGAATCAATAAAAATTCATAACTACTTAGACGCCCCTAGTTAAACATCATTAGGACATAAAAGAGTTATGATCAATCCAAGACCAAACTGTGTTTAAGTAATACTATTGATTCATTTTTCAAGCACAGTATAGATTCATCAATCAAAATTTTTGGAATTCAAGCAAAGATGGCATCCATTTGCCTGTATACAATCTTGTCGCTATTCAGAATCTAATGTAGGTCTTAGGAACACTATTCATGTTAGTGCAATGTTTGTGTCATCCTTATTTTTAAAAGTGATAGTGGGAGTGAAAGTATCTGACAATATCGTATCACAAGACAAACCATCCTACAAATACTTAGCAGATGCAACCTATCAGACTGGAAAAGATGCCCCCAGTTTAGAATGACTTGATCCTAAGATAGAAATGCAGACAAATACCAAGTGAGGATAAGATAGTCATTTAGGAAATGAAGTCAGCGTTTTAGCACAGGTGTAATTGTGAAGGCTTAGTATTAGTGATGCTTTGATAGATGGAGTGCAGAACACAAGTGACACCTGATTGCTAGGTTTTCACCACTTGGAAAGATCTTTTCTTTATTTTTTCTACCAAGATGCCTGTTTGACCAGGTTGTCATCAAGGCACTTTTCTCTTTTTCTAATTTTTTTCTATTTTTTTTTTGAATGTTTTTGTTATTTTCTGAAAACTTTTTGTTGTACAGGCTCTGCTAGTCGAACATAAAGCATAAAAATACTTCAGATGTAGAGTATTGATAGGATCTGGAAGAACGTCTCCCTTAGGTGTAACTAGTTGATAAGCTCCAGTCCCAAAAGTAGTAATGATAACATAAGGTCCCAGCTAGTTAGATTCAAATTTTCCTTTCTTCTCTTTGTTAGGCTGGTTCTTAGGATTCTCTTTTAAGATGAGATCTCCCACTTCAAATTTGCATGGTTTGACCTTCTTATTGTAGCCTTTTGACATATGTGCTTGGTACACCTTTAGATGGTCAAACACCTATTGTCTGTGCTCATCTAGTAGGTCTAAATAATTTACCCTATCTATGCAGTATTGCTCATTAGTAACAAGACCTTGTAAAGATATCCGCAAAGATGGGATTTCAACCTTAATAGGTAGTACTTCCTTAGCGCCATAGACTAGGGAAAATGGCATGGCTCTTGTTGGTGTTCTAATGCTTGTTCTGTAGGTCCATAGTGCCGTATTCAGTTGTAGATGCCAGTCTCTGCAAGACTTACTCACAGTTTGGTGTAGGATCTTGAGAATATTTTTATTGGATGCCTCAGCCTGTCCATTACCTTGAGGATAATAGATTGAGGAGAAATGTTGAGTGAAGTGGAACTGTTCACAAAGGTAATCAATGTCTTGATTTTTAAATTGGCCGCCATTGTCTGTTATAATTGAAGAGGGTATCCCATATCTACAGATAATATAGTTCAGAATGAACATAGCCACCTGTTTGCCACTGGCTTTGATTAGCAGCACAACCTCAACCCACTTTGTGAAATACTCAGTGGCCGTAATAATGAACTTGTGTCCATTTGAAGAATTGGGATATATTTGTCCAACCAAGTCAAAGGCCCATTGCTAAAATGACCAATGTGTAATGAAAGGTATGAGTTCTATGGCAGGAGCATGGATGATATTTCCATGTGTCTGACATTTAAGACATATTTTTGAAAACTAAATAGTATCTTTTTCCATGTTAGGCTAGTAATAGCCAACTCTGAGTAGTTTCTTAGCTAATGAAAATCCGTTCGAGTGTGATCCACATACACCTTTGTGGACTTCTTTTAATGCGAGATCAGACTCTTTAAGTTCTAAACATCTAAGAAGCATACCGTCTAGACCTTTTTGATATAAGTTATTAGTTATGAGGACATAACATGATGCTATCCTAATCAGGGCTCTCTTCTCATTTATGGATAGATTAGTAGGAATGGTTTGGTCAGTGAGATAGGCAATGATATCGGCATATCAAGATTGGTTTGGGGTGTTCAAAGCACAGATTACTTGGTATTCAGGGGTATCAAAGGCTGGATAGGATAATTCTTCCACTAAGAAGTCATAGAAGAATTGATGTTCCTCTAGTTGTAACATGGACGCCAATGTAGCCATGGCATCTGCAGCCTTATTTCCCATTCTGGGTATCTGCTGGAATGTTATGAAGACAAAGTATTTCTTTAGGTCACCAACTAGTTGCTTTTAGGGTGTCAAATTTTCATCTTTCATCTGATAATCTCCATTAACTTTATTGATGATGAGCTGGGAGTCACCATACACATGTAACTCTACAATCTTCCATTCCATGGTGAGCTTAAGACTATTGAGTAGTGCCTCATATTCAGAAATGTTGTTCATGCATGGAGACATCAATTTGTAGGACTTTGGTATCTTGTAACCTTGAGGAGTTATGAATAGCACCCCTACTCCAGAGCCTTGCTGTGTGAAAGAATAATCAAAATACATCTTCCATAGATGCTTAGTTAGATGCATGATTGTCTCATTAGGGAATTCAATCTGCAAAGTTTTAGTATCTTGAAGCTGTGAATCAGCTAGCTGGTCAGCAAGGACTTGTCCTTTAATATCCCTCCTATCTACATACTCAATGTCAAATTCACTTAGAATGAGGACCCATTTTTCTAAGTATCCTATTAATGCTGTTTTGCTTAAAAGGTACTTTAGAGGATCAATCTTAGTAATGAGCCTTACTGTATGTGAGAGCATGTAGTGTCTTGATTTCTGTGATGCAAAGATGATTGCTAAGCATGATTTTTCAATAATGTTGTAATTGAGCTCATAGGAGACTAGCATTCTACTGATGCAGTAGATATCTCTTACCTTCTTTGTTTCATCCTCTTGTGCTAATAATACTCCTATGATATAGCTATAGCTGAGATATACAGGAGTAATGGCTTTCCATGAATAGGCACCATAAGAATAGGAGGAGTAGTCATGTACCCTTTTAGTTCTCTAAAGTTTTCTTCATAATTCTCATCCCACTTTAAGGTGACCCCTTTATGTAGTAATTTGGTAAAGGGTTGTTCTCTATCTGCCAGTTGTGACATGAATCTCCTGATTGATTGAAGTCTCGCTTGTAATGTCCTCATTTGACTAATGTTGCGTGGAGGAGTCATCTCTAGTATTGCTTTGACTTTTGTAGGATATACTTCAATTCCTTTTGTTGAAACTATAAACCCTAAGAGTTTTCCAGATTGGACACCAAAGGCACACTTCTTTGGATTGAGCCTAAGTTGGAATTGCTCCATTAGTTTCAAGATCTTTCTCAAGTCAGTAATGTGAGTGCTCCTTTCTTTAGATTTGGCTAAGGTGTCATCCACATAATCCTCCATGTTTTTATGCATCATATCATGGAATATAGTAGTCATTTCTCTTTGATATGTTGCACCGGCATTCTTTAACCCAAATGGCATGACATTCCAGCAAAGGTGCCCCATGCGCATGTAAATGCAGTTTTCTCTTGATCCTTAGGGGCAATTTTGATTTGATTATAGCTCGCGAATCCATCCATTAATGAATACATCTGGTAGCTTGCTATGAGGTCTATGATCATGTTAATGTTAGGTAGTGGGAAGTCATCTTTCAGACATACTTTGTTTAAGTCTTTGAAGTCTGTACAGATCCTGATAAATTTATCAGATTTAGACACGGGGACCACATTGGACATCCATCCTGTGTAGGCAATGACTGCTAAATCCAGCTTTCAACAATTTCTCTAGCTCTTCTTTTACCAGTAATGCAACATGAGGATGCATCTTTCTAAGTTTTTGTTTCATGGGCTTGATCCCGGGAGCTATAGATAAGTGGTGCATGATAAGATTAGGATCTAGTCTAGGCATATCCATATAAGACCATGCAAACTTGATCTTCTTTTCTCTCAGGAGCTCTGTAAACTGTGTCTTCTCTTCTTTTGACAAAGATTGTGCAAGGTGTACCATTTGAGGATCTTCAATGGTGCTCAAATTTACTGGTTGTGTTGGTTCAATTAGAACTAAAGACCTTTTCTGAAAGTGTTTAGGGAGGATATCAAGAATCTCATCCTTTGGTGCCTCTAAGAGGTTTTCACCATTGGTTACATCTTTTATTTTTATTATTTTAGGATCTGATACTTCCACAACATGGTTTTCACCATCAGTTCTCTTTTTATTTTTATTTTTTAGTTTTTGACTGAGAAACCTGATATCCTCCTATGACATGTTCTTGCTCCCTGCATTGGTGGAAGAAGGGTAAGGTTCACAAGCATTGAGATAGCAAGCTAGGGTGTAGTCATTGGGAAAGTCGAGGATAGGCGTAGGATCTGTACAAGTCTAATCAATTAGATTTGGGTGTATCAAAGACAAGGAATCAGACTCTAGGAAGGACAACATCATGTTAGCATCAAGACCATTAACCGACATGACATGTTCCGTTAAGTTAATTTTTTCAATGTTTAGATCAATAAGAGTTAGATCGTCATAAAAAGGGTCATCGTTAGTCATATGTGGATCAAACTCTAGTGATTCATTGGTAGAACTGTCATCTTCATCTCTCTGTAAATGGAGGCTTTTTTCTTATCACCTTAGAACTTCTTCCAAACTTAGGAAAGCACCAGTCTCTCCATCCTTGATAGGGAGAAGGAATTCTTCTTCTGCTTCAGGATTATCAGTGTCATTGGGAGTAGTGTTAGACTATTCATGAGGAGCTGAGGGAGCCACAAACATGTGAATTGTATCTACTTCAATGTCCTCTCTGGTGACATATAGCTCATCCCATTCATAATCATGAGATTCAGTGACCTCATCATCATATCTATTTAGGTATTCAACAATAGTTATTTGGTGTACTCAGTTAGCTACCTGTGGATCAAAGTGTGGTAGGTCAAGAATATGTGAAACCATGACCAATTTCCCCCAGTTAGGATGTAAATCCTATCATCGGGGTGTGATTTCTATAGCTGTTGCTATCAATGGTATCTCTAAATCATCTGTTGTTGAGTCTCTTACCTCTTGAATGGAAGGTTTTGCTAACAAAGGGGTGTGAAGATCTCGCGGTACCTCAAAGCTGGGTACATAGCACTCTGCTTGGTAGTTGGGATTCTCTGTACCAACATGTAATAACCTTTCATAGGACCACTGCTCTAGTCCATCTATTTGATCACTCCCTTTGTTTAAGGCTGGGATATCTTTTGAAGTAGGTTTGTCAGATTTAGTATTAAAACCCAGTCCTATTTTGTCTCTGGTATTCCGAAAATCCATTGGTATAGGCTCAATAAGTCCTCTCCCTATGTCATTTAGAGGTCCCTTTCCTTTGTATCCCATCTATTTGAGGAAATCATATCCCTTTCCATACTATTTTGGGGATATCTCTACATGTTTGACCTTAGCTTCCACTGGTTCTCCTTTGTAAAGCCAGTCCAAGACTGCTTGTTCTTCTATGTTATCTAAAGAAGATGTGGATGCCTTTACCATGCCAGTTGCTTTGTTTACTTCTAGCTCCTTGGATGCAGTAGGTGTGAATGTTGAGGAAGGTTTTCCATAGGATCTTGGTGACACCAGAAGTCTGTTAGTGAGGGAGTCAGGTCCAGCTTGTATTCTCCCATACCTATTTCTTCAAGTTTTAAGGTTTTTCCAAAACTCTTCATAACCATGTCCTTGGTAGTTTAAGGAGCAATCACATCCATAACCTCTTTGTTATGTGGGATCATACTACCTGCTTTGATATTATTACAAGTATAGTTATCATCTGCAGGAATCATCACTTCCACCCCATTATGTGGGAAATTTATACACTGGTGGTAAGTGGATGGTACAACTTGAATTTTGTGAATCCATAATCTCCCCAATAGGATATTGTAGGCCAGGGGTAGATCCAGAACTTGACATACGACATTCCTCTCAATTGGTCTGACCCTGAAAGGCAAAACAATAAGTCCTTTAGAGGATATTTCTTCATCATCATAAGCTTTGATGGTTATCTTGCTTTTGGAATCAATTATTTGTTCTGAGAGACCTAGTTTCTTGATCAGATTAAGTGTACAAATATTCAATCCTGCACCTCCATCTATCAACATGCGTCTAACACAATATTTATGAATGAGGAATTCAATATGGAGGGGTTGATTATGTGGATGTGTTAATGAATTATCATCCTCTTTAGAAAAGGAGAGGTAATGTGGCGTTGAGATGTGATTTACCATTGCTTGAAATTTGTTTATATCAATATCCTTTGGGATGTTAGCAACATGTAGAGCTTGTTCTAGGATTTTTCTATGTACTGTGGATATCTTGAGAAACTCAAAAATGGAAATTTTGGCAGAGGTTCATTGCAATTGGTCTACCAAGTCATACTTTTCTCCAGGAATAATAACCACATGTTTTGCTGTTGGTTTAGGGATAGTAATGATAGGAACCTTGGATGTTGATGCTGGTTTCGGGGAAGAATTGGGTCCTTTGATTGTGACCTGTGCTTGGCTTTGAGTTACTGTATTTGAGTGGAATGAAACACCTTTGATTGTGACCACATTGATTGATTCTATTTTAACGTCTAGCATATTGATCATATCATCATTATTGGAATAGGTGTAGTTTTCTTCATTACCTTTCCCTTTAGATGTTTCTCCTTTGTCATAATTAGGAAATGGTTCATTGAATATTGTATGATCTTCATTGGTAGTGTGTCCTTCCACTTTGATCTTTCCACCTTTCATGAGGTCTTGAATGACATGTTTGAGCTTAAGGCAATTATTAGTCTTGTGCCCTTTGTTCTTGTGAAAGACACAGTAGGAGTTATCATCCCACCATCTGGGTTTGACCATTGGTTCCCACGGTTTGGAATCTGGGATCGTGAGAAATTTTTTATCCAATAGTGTTTTTAGAATAGTTTCGAGAGATTCTCCTAAAGGAGTGAATGTTCTTTGAGGTTTTGAAGTCCATGTCTGACCCTTTCTATTATCATTGTTTTCTTTGGGTATGGGAGTCATTACCTTGGCATCCTTTCTTTCTTTCTTGCATACTATTGGTTAGATTGAAAACCTCGGGTTTAGGGCCAACATTGGATGTGTCTACTATGCCATCGTTGACAATATTTTTGTTCTATTTCCACCATTTAGGCTTGGAGTTGTTAGGTTTGTTTTCACTTTGAAGAGTGATCTCCCCCTTTCTGACCATAACCTCTTCGATGCAGAGGGCATTTTTAATCATCCTGTTGAAGCTAGGAGAGCCTTGCATTTGTAATGCATAGTTCAATTTTGGTACCAATTTATTGATAAAGATTTCCATCTTCTCAGATTCGGGGATAACTCTTGAGTATCGTGCAAAGATTTTCCTCCATCTTTGTAGGAAGTGTGTAAATGATTCGCTGCTCTTCTGTTTAGTATTACATAGGTCCATCATAGTCACATCATGTTGGATTTTATAGGAGTAGTGTTGAATAAATTGTTGAATCAACTCCTCAAACATTTTGACCTTAGGGTTTAGTTTTGAGAACCACTCCATGGCATTGCCTCCTAAACTTCTAGGAAATAGTCACATGAGGTAAGTGGGTTCATCCATGTACTCTATGCTAAGAGCACAAAATTCTTGAACATGATCATGTGGATCGGTTTCTCCTGTATACTTGTCAGATTTTGGCCGTGCCACGTTGGGAGGAAATGGAACCATTGTAATACTCTTGTCAAAAGGGAATGGACAAATGATGTCCAAAGAGTATTTTGTTTTGGGTTTCTCTTTCTCCTATTTGAGGTTTGCAAGCTCTATTTTCATCAAAATGAGTTGCTTGGTGAGAATGGATATAGGAGTTGGTACCTCCTTTTCTTTGAGTTTCTCCACATCATAATTTGAGGGTAATTTTACACCCGTGGACGCTAAATGGAGGAAGAATTTCTCTTTATCCTCACCAATTATCTTTTCCATCATCTTTTGGAATTTCCTACTTTGCTTGAGTTTATTGTACTCCTCTTTAGTGATGTCCTCTTCACTACTTGACTCAAATAAAGGATGGTCAAACTTGGGTTCTTCTTCTTCATCGGTATGTTTGGGCTTTTGGTGTTTTCCATTGTTATAGTCCTCAAAAGCCTCACTCCATCTGCGAGTGTCGCTATCCATCAGGGGAGAGTCTAGATTGAGTAGGGAATTATGAGATGTTTCTCCTTGAAAGTGCAGTGATTTAAGAGGCACTTTTGATCCTTTGGAGGTGTACTTGTTGCATCTTGTGTTAACCATGAAGTTATGTCTCAACTTTCATCAATGTTTCCCAAGAGTGTCAAGTAGAGTCTCAAATATGTTCAAGTGTGTGTGTCTAGGTGGAAGTATCGTTTGAGTTTTGGTGGAAGTAAATTATTGTAGTGTCAAAGGATTAGAATGCTCTGATAGTGAGCTAGGAACCAAGTGTTTGTAAGAAGCGGATAGACCACACATATTGAGATAGATTACGAGAAACTGACAGGACATGCAAGGTGGACGTTTGAAAAAGTGTTTTTATTTAATGACAGGGAGACTAGAAAAGACAATAGGGACAGACTAAAGAGCCAAAAGGGTATCCAAATCAATTGAGACTTTTTGAGAAATTATCTTGCAAATGCCCACTGTCCTAGATACAAACTCCCAGATGCGATCCTAGAAATATTGGATGTGAGCTATTGATGACCCTAGATGCGAGCTTATGTACTATATGCAACAATGTGTTGACTAGATGCAAGCTAGGATACTAGATGTGATCCTAAATACCAGATACGATACAAGACATACGTGATGCAATTTTCTAATGTCTATGTCAATTTTGATCAGTTTTGAAAAATTCATCTTGGAAGTGCATAAAGTTCATCTGATTGTAGTTTGATTTCTAAGACCCGTCGGTGAGTGAAAAACACACGTCTGAAGGTTTGAATATTGTTGCTTGTTTGAAGGGGTTTATCTTTTTAGTGATTTTTTAGACACATCAAGAAAATGTTGCATTGTTAAAGGAACAGACACACTTTTTGCCTTATTTTCTAGGCAGAGGATGAAAATCCTTGCTCGTTGACTTAGGTACACACTCAAATGCTAATCAGAATACAACCATCACCAAGCACACAATGGCTCCAGTCATGATGCTGTATTAGCCTAATCCAATTGTAAGTGAGGGCACGATATGATGAGTGTCTTGGAGAAATTAATTTTTTCCTTGCACAAGGATTATCACCCTTTCAATGATGAATAATGAATTCTTTCAGTTCAAGTGTTGTCTATTATTGGGCAATCCATTTGAAACCATCCCCCATAGAATTGCACAAGGCAAAATTGAGGCGTATAGCCCTATGAGTACCTGAATATATTTAGTCTAGCAATCAAGATTCAAGTGGCTCCGCTCTACATATACCCAAGTATGTTCAAAGAATGATGTCAGAATTCTATGAACAAAACTGATTTCGTCTTTCGAGGCTTTGGCCTACGAGGAAGCAATTATTTATAGTGAGTTGGAAGGGTTGGCGTAAAACCTGTCCTCACTTGGGTTATTCCTGGGAGATTTTTTCCTCAACCGGTAGGCCCTCTACTATTAAATATGCATACAAAGGATTGATGAGCGTAGGAGGTCTAGATTTCTGATTCTTTCAAAGAAGAAGAGCATACTCTCCTAATCCAAGCCGTTTTCTCCCAAAACAAAATCAAGCAAATAGTTCATTCCCTTAAGCAATGTTGTGCTTGATTTAAGATGTTCCTATTTAATGAAAAAAGGATGCTTGAAAATATATTTTATTTGTTCATTTAACCGCAATATTTAATGAGTAGCTTGTTCAATTTATGATTCCCAATATTAGACAATGTATTCGTTTAATTAGCCCACAATATTAAGTGCTTTGTTTTTGTTTAATTACTGATCCAAAAGAAATTATACGATGTGATTGGCTTGGTTTAGTTAACTCCAAATTCCTCTCAACTACTAAATTGATGTATGAGTTTTTGATTTTCCTCAAGAGGAAAAGAGCATAGTCCTGTAGTCATTTTTTTAGAAGATTAGAAAATGTTTCTTAGTGTTTAAAGCATGTAAATAGAGGTCAAGATGGGGTTGGGCAACTTGAAAAACCATGTTAGTATCCTTTTTTCAACTCCCAAGAAAATCCTTTGATGGTAACCTGCAAACACTCATTAAGCTATTTAAAAGACCAAAGAAGTCAAGCACGCAAATGTTAATGGTTAGGCAATGAAGTTCATTAGAATTTTCACCAGATGTGATCCAGAAATACAACAATCGACACAGAAACTAGATGCAACTTTCCTTACCAGATGCGACTGATGTTCCCTAGATGCGATCCTAAACTGAAAGTGATCTGGGAAATCTCGGATGCGAGCCTCATTTTCTGCGGTGCGAGGGCGTATCCCGGATGCGAGCCAGAATGACTAGAAATGATTATGAACCTAAAAACTAGGAAGGTAAATAGGTGAAAAATGACGTCAAAATAAGGCCAAATCTGGAGTCAAGCCCCACGGTGGGCACCATAAATGTGTGTTAAAATTTGCACCTGTTATCTGCAATACGACACTTCAATAGGACATTACATTAGTGAAAAAGGGGTTAGATGAGCATATAAATCTACTAAAATTGACCTATTGCTTTCTAACTAGGAAGAGTATGAAAAACAATATAATAGCCCTCAAATAATGCCTCTTTCAGTGACATATACATCCTAGCATGAAATATTTGAGTTAAAATGAGAAAAATATCTAAATAACATGCATTCTAGTTCTAAAAAGCATGAAACTAACAATGCATAAACATGAGAAACTAAATGAAATATGAGTCTATATGAATCCTAGCAGCATAACAATGCATTTTCAATATAAGGTAAGGGCTTATTTTCTCTCAAAAATGCCTTCTATTTATAGAAGAATGAGGAGAGAGAGGGGGGACAAGGTGCATTAATGGAGTTGCAAAACTCATTAATGGTGTGTAAGAGCAAATAATTGGCAAAGGAATTTAATAGGCATGGTGGAGACATGGGCTTAAGGAATCTTCATTAATGAGGCATTAATGAGAGCCTTAAAGAAGCATGGGAAGGGTGTAAGAGGGTGGCTTGAGAAAGTGGACTTGAGGAAGGAATCTTGAGATTCTTTGACTTTCTCAAGTGGGTGGAGTCCTTAATCATTCCTTAATGGAATATGACAACATTAGGAGGTGGGTTAGGATAGAATTATGATTAGAATTAGATTAGCATGGGGGGAATAGGGGAATATAAATGAAATGAATTATTTGACATAATTCATTTAAATATATAAGATTTAATTATTTAAGCATTTTATTGGTTTTCAATAATTAAGGGGACTATAGCCATTTTAATTAAATTAATTAGGCTAGGGGAATGGGTTCATTTGCAAGTGAGCAATTTATTTAGGGTTTATTTAATTCCTAGCAAAATAATTATTTTAGCCATGTATTTAATTGATTTTGATTTTGGCTAAAAGTCAATAATTTAGTGATTTGATCACTTTTAGGAGATTAAATTGATTTCAAAAGAATTATGCCAAGCAGTAACTGTAATCACCTAAAAATGGTCACCTAAACCGTAGACCCCCAATCTCAACATTTAATCAAGAAACCCTAATCTTGATCATTCTAAGTCCTAAATCAAACAGACAATTCATCGAATTCAAACTGATCTGACCTAAACCCTAGGTCCTAATCAATCATCGTACTTGATTAATTAATTAATTCCTAAAATCACATTACATTGACAAATAAACTTTATACTATTATTTAATTGATATTCTAATATATTAATTAAATAAAAATTACAAAATTGTCAATTAAATAAAAAAGGAATTAAATTAATTATAAAAACATAAATGTGCATTCAAAGTCAATTAAATTATTAAAAATGCATATGACATCATCAAATTCAGTTGACTGATTATCAAAATGGGAACAATCCAGTTCCACTCAGTTAACTGATTCTCCACTGTTTATCATTTTGGAAACATTTTAGTTAACTAAAAACAAAATATGAAAGTTTCCAAAACAACTGATCAGTCAGTTCAGTCAATTGACTCTCTCGACCTATCGAATCACTTGCACATGGATTGTGCTTCTTCAATCGAACCTGAGCCTCTCTTTTTGTTCGATCTCGACCGTCGATTCAAGAGAGATTTCTATAAAAGAGAAACTCTTTTCCTTCACAAAGGATCCTAACTTTTTATCTAATGTTATTATGCTGCATTTTCATCTTAGCTTTCTTGCATTCTTAGCATAGCTTTACTTTTTGTTTAATTTTATGTTAATCATGCAAATATAATCTTAGAGCATATTTCAATTGGTATTTTAAAATCAATCTTACACACTTCAATTGGTGCTCTAAAACTGAGTCTTAATTAGCTTTGGGTTAACTGCATCTGCATAATTATCTTAGATCATTTAGCATAGTTTTTAAATCCTTCATTTAGGTCTTCGGTGTAGTCACTGAGCTTGCAATGATGTGAGAGAAAGCTCATACTCCTGCCTACTAGGAGGCAACAGGTCGATTCATTCACACATGCATGATGAATTAATCTATATTCATTTCTGTATGTGATTGAAGAGCAATGACCATGTTGAAGTGTATGGCTAAATTAGAGGCCCACATTTAGCTATCACATTTTTGGCGCCCACCGTGGGGCAGAAAAATCAAATTTTTGGCCTCATTATAAATGTTGGTTTTTAATTCTATTTTTTGTTTATTTTGAGCAAAATCTGGGTCCACCAATGCATTCGGGTCGTAGTTTCAGTTTGAAATGACTATAAACATGCCTATATTAGGTCAAAATTGAACCTGTCACAATTTTTTTTTGCAAACAAAGGCCGTACGACCTTCTGCATGCAAATCAAGAAAAAAAAGTCCTTACTCAACTGCACGTAGACCGAGACAGAAGGCATAATTTCATTGAAATAAAAGTTTTGTTCTAAATAATATTCTAACTTAGTGGGCACTCATATTTAATTTCTCATTAAATCTGCACATCTACTTTGAAATTAAATTTGCTTGGGATTATACCCGCTGGTTGCTCCTTTTATTTATCATAGTTTAGAGGTTTGGTTTTATATATCTATGTTTAGTCTCCCGTGGGGCATGTGGGACTAAACCTCCACACCCCACCGCTTCCCACAGCTTCCCTCCATCCACTTTCACAACCTCCACCCACTGCCCCGCCAACACACCACCCCTGGCTGTGCTGCCTACATTCCTCCCACCACTCACGACTCACCGCAGCTCCTCCCAACTTCCACCCCATGTCCACTCCACCAAATCCCACACTATTTTCCACTTCTCCCCATGTCCTTCTCCCTCATGCGACACCCTTCTCCCTTCCACCTCCCTTTCACCACTCTCCACTGCATTGTCTTCTGCACTAACGCTGCATGCGCCACCTCCTACCTTCCCCCGCCGCTCACTTAATGACACTTCTCCTTTTCCACCCACTCCATAGTTCCTCCATCGCTCAGCCTCTCCAAACCCTCATAAAACCACCAGCCCAAACCTGCCACCTCCAAAACCACCACTTCCAAAACCACCAGCCCAAACCCGCCAGCTCCAAACCACTTCCCCCAAAACTGCCATCTCCAAACCGCCTCCAAAATTGCTATCTCCAAACCGCCAGTTCAAAACTGCCATCTCCAAACCTCCTCCAAAACTGCCATTTCAATCTTCTAAATGGGTGAATGAAGAAGTGACATGTGGCACCCGATCATTAGTTCTTTTTGCCACGCAAGAAATCAGTGTAGTTGAAATTTGACACTCATTTGGCTGTCATTTTGGAGGGTTATTAGCTTTTTACGATGGTCACTAGACCGTCAAATTTAAATTCATGGGATGATGACATCATCAGAGATTTGAATTTTCTTGCCCCTCACCATATGCTATTTTGAAATTTTAGTCAGTTTTCAAACGTTCATATATTGCTTGTTTTAACTCCAAATTAGGTGCAATTATTTTTTGATTTTGGGTAGAATTTCCCAAAGATTTCTAGGTTGGAGTTAATTTTTGGTTTTGGAATCTCAGAGGTATCCTAAATTGTAGTTTTTCATGATTTTTCTTCTCTAATCCTTATTTTTATAGCTTCTAGAGCCTCGTACGGGCTCATACGATCACCTTTTTCAGTAATTTTTTTAAAAAACTGTATGATTTTCTGTGTACTTTCTGAATATGTGATCTATTTTTTTATTTTTAGATTTTGATAATGTGGAATAATCTTTGACTTTGATGTTCATGTGATTATCTTTTTCATATATCTTAACAGTGGTTTGCAGAACGTTATCCAAGAAGACTAAAACACAAACTACTCACGAATTGTTTTTGCAGGTTGCCTTTGATCGATAGAATGCAAAACAATGTGCTTGCATCTTGTTTTTTATTTCTTAAAATAGGAACCCTGTTAGAATTAATCTTTCCTTGGTTGAAAATATGTAATTAAAAGGATAAACCAAGGTATCCTATATTGTATTTGTCCTCTAGTCCATGTAAGAGGACATGTCACTATTTTGTAATTCTTTTAATAAG
>MU219189.1:195623-207250 GCA_018584345.1 Thuja plicata
TACTTTGTGGTTGATCTTGCAATCTTCTCTCCTTTGGTTGTGGTAAAATCTTCCATGCATTTCATTTTCTTGGATTAATACTTGTTTTAGCTTTCATTCTTTTCAATCTTTTCATTCTTCTTACAAACCCACATGCAGGAATTATTAAAATGAACATTTGTTTGATGTTTTAGGAATGACAATGATGTCAGGAAACTATGCTCTCGCCATTTTGGGATGATAAAAAATCAAAAAACATTATTGTCATTTTCTTATTCTGCTTGAAGTGTCTTTTAGCTTTGTAAACCCAAGGAATTGAATGGACGTATCCTCTCCCCTCACCTTCATGGATCTTGGGTGAAAGAGAAATCCATACAAATCCTTTAGCGTGGCTACCTCCTAAGCACTTTAACAAAGCCGGTGGGAGTGGATTGCCCAACCGGTAACAGGCTAACGCCAAGCCCTTCCAAACTGATATATAAAAAATTTCATTATGATTAATGTCATAGTGAAAAGGTGTTGATTACGTTATACCAGGAAGAAGATCTCCCTCAGTACCCTTGTGGTGCGTTAAAACCTATAGAACATAACTTCTATAGGCTGGGAGGCTTCCATAACGGAGCTAATCTACCACAAGTATAACCACTTGAACGGATGCCCTTACTAAAAACTATGTTCTAGTATCCAAAAACCCTCTATCTATTGGCACGAAAGGTCAGAGATAGACTAAGATGTCCCACACTTTCATGACTCTTAGTAGAGACAACAGTCCCTTGGGAAGTGATTACCCTTGCGATTTGAATCTTGGTATGCTTGAGAAATGAGTGCACATGTAAGGAGGAGCCCATGCCTCCAAGCTTCTAAGTTGTCCACTATGAGTAGGTGTGGCTGAACTTTGGTTCAAGTGGGAATTCAATAGATATTTCCCTGGCTATCCTAGGATTGTGGTGTGTTTGTTATTTTGTTTTTACAACAAACAATCTCCATGATGTGTCTTGCGTGAGTGTTCATTGAAACAACAACAACAACAAGAACTACAACAATCAAACAATATGAAAAACTGCACACTTTGGATATTTATCTATCTTGTCTCATTTGAAAACTTCAACAATCTTGTCAAAACTCTGTCAAAATTCTATCGAATTGGTTTCAAAAATTGTCAAAACTTTGTCTTCCATTAGTCTATGATACTACATTCAGTCTATTCTAAAATTTGTGCTATCATAACACTTCTGCTAGTTCATATGCAACTATGATCTGTTGTTATTCAAACCTATTACTGTCTTGAAATCTGATGTCGTTATGCTTTTCCAATTGACCGAGTCCTTTGTTCAATCTTATCAGTTATTGTCTGCGTTGTCATTATTCTGGGTTGTGAGAGCAGGTTCATTAACCTTGACTCAAGATCAGAGTCTTTGCTATCTCCATCCTCAGTTGGACATTTATCTCTTGGTCTCTTTGGTCTTGGACTTAGGCAACACTTTAGATATCACCATGGTGTCAGTGAGGCGAATCAACTTATCTTATGCCTGTGTGAACTAGAAGTCATTTTAGAGATTTTCACGAAGAAGACAACCAGGGATTCCCATTCGAAGACAACTCCTTATTTGGAGAGAACCCTCTCTTTGAGAGAGATTCTCAAATTCCTCCTAGATCACAATCCCCAGAGGACAAGTTACCTAGTCCCAAGATGTCAGAAGAAAGACAAGGTAGAGGCATGTCTCGATGGAGAGAACTCTCTAATGGTACCAACCATCGCAATAGTCAACATTCCTTGAGTCCATCAGACCTTGATGAGGAAGAGATTGATGAATGTCTCCAGGATAAGAGGTTTGTAAAACTCATGAAAACAATCCTAAATCAGGATAAGGAACAATACTTCCTCAACCTAGCAGAGCAAGGCGCTCAACTTCCACCTCACTTCAAAGCTAAGGATATCATTTCTAGAGAAGAAGAGACACCTATGACGCTCATAACTAAACAAATAAGGAACAATACTTCCTCGACCTAGTAGAGCAAGGCGCTCAACTTCCACCTCACTTCAAAGCTGAGGATATCATTGCTAGAGAAGAAGAGACACCTATGACACTCATAACTAAACAAACACAAGCTATGCAAACGGAATTACAAAAAGTCCAAAAGGAAAAATAAATTCCCAACACAAGGTTTTCTCTAAACACAAAATGTCCTTTTCCTTTTGACAAAGATTTGTACTTGCCTCCGTTCCCACACAGGGTTGAAATTCCATAATTCGATAAGTACAACGGTCACTTTGATCCACAAGCTCACATCTAAGAATTCTATGCTCTTTGTACAAAATTTATGCATGATGAGACATATCATATACAACTCTTTCCTTGGAGTTTGAGTGGCCAAGCTATGGAGTGGTTCTCAAAGTTACCCACTGGTATAAAAAAATTTGATGAGCTGATGAATCTGTTCCTACAATAGTACTCTTACAACATCCAACATCCTATGATGATGATTGATTTATGTAACACAAAGCAAAAAATAGGAGAACCCTTTTTGACCTTTCTTCAATGATGGATAAAGATGTTTTCTAGATATCCATGACTCGTGCCTGAATTTGAAAAGATGGATATTTTTTCTAGCGTTCTGATTCCAGAACTAAACTACCCTCTTCAGATGCAATGTCCATCCTCTTTCAAGAAAATGGTGGAAAATACGATGAAAATAGAAGATGTGCTTGTTAAAAAGGGTGACATTACCCTCTACAAAGAAAACAATTTTGGTTCTAGTTCCAAAGACAAATCTAAATATTGGAACAAAAAAAAGCATGTGGTAAATGATGGAGTAGTCTATTACTCTTCTCCCCAATCAAAACCAGTAGTCTTCAATCTGACAAGTGGTTCCAAGGCTCTAAAAAATGTTGGAAATACCACTAAATCCTCATCTTCTAAAGGGACCAGCGGTTTGTTGAAAGACAAACCATGGATTAAATGTAAATGAGACTTTGACTCTTTAGGTGAGTCCTATGAATCTGCACTTAAAACTCTACTGGCAAACAAGCTGATAACGTTGCCAGATAACTCCAAACCATATGATCCAGAAATCAAACCTAAATGGTGGAGAGACAATGATTTCTATCAATTCTATAGAAACAAGGGACACATGACAAAAAACTACATGAGGCTCAAACATGAGATCCAAGATCTCATTGATAATGAAATAATTGTGGTTAATAATCACAACAAGAATGTTGATCATAAGACATTCAAAGATCCTTTCCCAGAACATCACAAAGGAGAAACTTCTAAGAAAGGTGCTCAAATCAATCACACTTATTCTAATGATGACTACAATGTCATCAACATGCTTGAGCCTTCTTATTTTAAATATTGCAATGTCATCATCATCAAGCAGAAAGAGAAAGAGTCTTGATCGACCAACGTAGTGACTCGAGTGGAAGCAAAAGTCACCTTGGGGGGTTCTGGATCTTCCAACCCTTCATCATCTTCCAATAAACCACCAGTATCTAAATCCTGGGTACCTCTTAGAAAAAAAACTATAGTGGGTAACCCTAAAGTTTCACAGTCCAAACAACTAACTTCATCCAATACTGTGGACTATAGCATCGTTGAGCAATTGCAGAGAACCTCTTCCCAAATTTCAATCTTTGAATTGCTCAAACTCTCTTTGTCTCACAAAGAGGTCCTAGATAAAGTGCTATCAACTACCAATGGCCCTAAGGACTTGGATCTAGATCGGTTTCAATCCATGGTGGGTCACTTGACCTCACTACATTACCTATCATTCTCAGAAGAAGATGAAAACTCTTTAAGTCATCCACATAATCTCCCCTTGCATGTCAAAGTCTTGATCCATAAACACCATGTCAGACAATTTTTGATATATGGAGGTGCAGGGTTGAATATATGCACATACAGGTTAATTGAGAAACTAAGCTTTTCAGAGAACGTCATTGATCCTAAAAAGAAAATCACTATCAAGGCATATGATGAACAAGAAAGATCTTCTAAAGGTCTCATAACTTTACCAATCCAAATGGGTCTTGTTGAGAGGGATGTTACCTTCCAAGTTCTGGATCTCCCACTGGCCTACAACATTCTATTGGGAAGACCCTTGATCCATGAGATGCAGGTAGTGCCTTCAACATTCCATCAGTGCATCAAATTCCCGTTCAATGCTGTAGAAGTCACTATTCCTGCAGACACTAGTTATGTGTGTAACACACTAAGACAAGCAGTGGATACCCTTGTCCCACACAATAGTGAGGCATCCAACTCTGAATCAACTATAAATTTATTGAAGGAAATGGAAAAGAACCTCAAGATAAAGGACACAAGTATGGGTGGATACACAGTAGAACCTGTACTGTCACTCACATCTCTGCCCAGATCACGTAGGTCTTATGGAAAACCGTTAGAAGAGATGAAACCAATAGCACCCCAAGAAATCTATGATGAGACCTTTGTTAAAGCCAATAGACCATTAGAAGATGGATAGGAGGAAAGAGCCATTCTGGCTTGGTTATATAAGGAGCCCAGAGATAATGAAGTTGAACAATGTGTAATACCCCCAGAAAAATTTGGTGTGGGGATAAGGTGGCTTGTAAAATGGGGTATTCGGGTAAAGGACCCATTGGACCTAATCAAAATGGACTTAAAGAACCTATCTCTACTGACTTCAAATGACCTAGAGACACAACTTGTCTAGGGTTCTTATCCAAGAAAGAAAAAAGAGCGAAGAATCACCTAGATAAAGGAAAGGGACATCAGATTCTGGAAGAACAGAACACAACAGTAGAAAGCATTGACATACCCACTGGCAACTAGGATGATTCAGATGATTCTGATGCAGAGGATGTGTATCCTTCTCCCATTCCTCCCAATATTTTGGCTCTTCTACATGACAAAGATACACCATAGGTTAACGCTACTAAAGAGCGTATTCTGGAGGAATCATCGATAACCTCTAATCAATGAAAAACTACTGAATCTGAACAAGATCTGGATACTGAAGAAAGGAGTCTAACCATAACAGAGTTTTTAGGTAGAACTCATCCAAACTGGGGGCAAAGAGTGGATTTCACTCATGTCCTTGATATGAAACCTAATGATGAAATAGACTCCCATGAATATTAGTTTGACAGTCTTTCAGAAGACACCTTAGACATAGAGATGGATACAGTTCAATGATATGTACCCACGCCTGAAGTAGGTGAAGGCTTAGAGGTTAGGGCAGATGAATTAGGACCTCTTATGTCTGACATGGGCTTCGATGATGCCATTAGGGATCTTTGTGATGTGAATACATCTATACAAGGTTTAGGTCTAGGACTCTACTTAACAGTCACCATCTACGATGAACATACCGTGAACGCCCTCGAACCCAGTGAACCTTTGCCAATAATACATCCTGAACTCATTGATTGGTCCTTACAAGGAAAACCTACTGAAATGCCTACATTTCCCAATGACTATGCTTTAGCCTGCTACCTTAACACTGTTGAACCTATCACTTCTTCCACTAGTGAACCTAGTGTGAGCATGAATGAAGTGGACATCAAGTATCTCAGTTATAAAATAAAAATGAGAAAAAGAAAAGGGTCTGAAGGTGAAAACCACATTGTGGTGGTTTCAGAACCCAAAATAGTAAAATGAAAAGATGCATCCAAAGGTGAAAACCTCTCTGAGGTGCTTGAGGATGGGATGCTTGATGTCTTTCCTAGTCATTTACAAGAATCATCATCAGTGCTTATAGAGCCAACTCAACCAATGAATATTGGTACAGAGGAACATCCACACATCATTCATGTAGCTAAATATTTGTCTGCTGAAGAGATCAAAGAATTCATAGAATTCTTTAAAGAGAAGAAGATAAACTTTGCATGGACATACTCAGATATGCCTAGTTTAGATCTAGATCTTATCATGCATCATCTCTCAATAGCTCCTGGAATAAAACCAGTAAAACAAAAACTCAGAAAAATGCACCCTCATGTTGCATTACTTATCAAGGCTGAACTGGAAAAGCTACTCAAAGCTGGATTCATCCAAGCTAGTGACTATGTAGAATGGATATCCAACATCGTACCAGTATCAAAGCCAGACAAATCCATCAGAGTCTGCACTGATTTTAGGGATCTCAACAAAGCATGTCCAAAGGATGACTTTCCTTTGCCTAACATTGACATGATTGTAGACATGACTGCTAGGTATGAAATGTATTCTCCCATGGATGGTTTCTCAGGGTACAACCAAATCAATATTTCTCCAGAGGATCAAGAAAAGACCGCCTTCACATGTGCTTGGGGAACGTTATGCTAGAATGTCATGCCTTTCGGTTTGAAAAATGCAGGAGCTACCTATCAGAGGGTAGTAACAACTATCTTTCACGATATGATGCACAAAACCATGGAAGACTATGTGGATGATACCCTTGCTAAATCAAAGAAATGATCTCTTCACCTACAAGATTTAGGCCCAATCATGGATAGAATGGAAAATTTTAAATTATGGTTGAATCCTAAGAAATGTGCATTCGGTGTTACCTCTGGCAAGTTATTGGGTTACATTATCTCAGCTAAAGGCATAGAAGTTGATCCTAAAAAGGTATGAGCGACACTGGAAATGTCACCTTCCAAGAACATAAGTCAAATGAGAACACTCCAAGGGAGAATCCAGTCTATCAGAAGGTTCATCTCACAGTTGGCTGATAGAGCACAACCATTTACCAAGACTCTGTGCAAGGGCATTACTTATCAATAGAGTGAAGAATGTGACAATAGTTTCACTCAAATCAAAACATACTTGGTGAACCTGCCAGTACTCATGCATCCTCAACAAGGAAAACCATTGATTTTGTACATTTCAGCTACCTCAACGTCACTGGGGGCATTGCTAGTGCAAGAAGATGAAGACAAGAAAGAATGTGCTATATACTATATCAGTAGAACATTGGTGTCTTATGAGATGAATTACTCTATGATCGAGAAATCATGCCTGGTAGTAGTCTTTGTATCTCAAAAATTGCATCACTACATGTTGGCTCACTCACTCAAAATGGTGGCTAAAATTGACCCTTTGAAGTATCTCCTAAGTAAAGCTACCCTCACTGGAAGATTGGCTAAATGGGTTATGCTTCTTAGTGAATTTGACATAGAATATATTGAGTGTAAAACAATCAAAGGGAAAGCAATTCCAGATCAAATGGCTTATGCTGCACTACACGAAAATGAACCAATCAATGCTGAGTTCCTAGATGGATCTATTTTGCACATCACTCACAAATCCTGGAAAATGTTCTTCGATGGATCATTCATGCAACAAGGTTCTGGTGCAGGGATTTTGTTTCTAACTCCTCAAAAATATTCCATTCCAAAGGCATACAAGCTCATGTTTCCTTGTACAAACAACATAGAAGAATATGAAGCACTGGTAAATGGAATCAAACTGGCTCTTGAATGGAATGTTTCTGAGTTACATGTCCATGGTGAATCTCAACTTGTAATCAACCAAATCAATGATGTATACCAGACTAAGGATGAAAAACTCATGCCTTATAAATGAATGGTTGATGAATTTAATAAGTATTTCACTTACATCACATTTCAACAAGTCCCAAGGGTACAGAACAGAGCAGCTGATGCCATGGCTACACTTGCTTCCTTGCAGCAACAAGAGGATGATTTCTGCTATGAGTTCCTGGTGGAAGAAATCCATTTCCCTTCCTACAAATCCCCTAACTTTCAAATGGTCTGTTTAGTCATTGAGCAGGAATCCTCCTATTATCACCATGTTTACTCTTACCTACACCATCAGGTCATTCCTGATGGTCTAACCAGAAATGAAAAATGACACCTCATCTGCAATGCCTCACGGTATGTTCTTGTGGCCAATGATTTGTATAGGCGAGGATTATATGGTACTTTTCTTAGGTGTCTAGAAAAAGAAGAGTCTAAACATGCATTGTGTAAAGTCCATAAAGGAATTTGTGGTTCTCATTCTAATGGTCTGACTCTGGCCCAAAAACTACTTAGAGCAGGGTATTATTGGCCAGATATGGAGAAAGAAGCTATCAGGTTCACAAAAACTTTTAAGAAATGTCAGCTGCATGAAAATCTTATCCACACTCCATCGAGGGAGCTCATTCCTTTTGTAACACACTGGCCCTTTCAACAATGGGCATTTGATCTCATTGGGCAGATTTACCCCTCATCTTCTAATGGACACAAGTTCATTATTACAGCTACTGAGTATTTTACCAAGTGGGTTGAGGCGGTCCCACTCATTAAAGTGACTCGACAGCAGGTCTCACTGTTCATTTTGAACTACATGATTTGTCACTATAGAATACCTTCCTCCATGATCACTAACAATGGAGGTCAATTTAAGAACAACATTATGGATGAGTTGTGTGAAAAATTCAAAATCACACAACACTATTCTTCCATCTATTACCCACAAGGTAATGGGCAGGATGAGGCCTCAAATAAAAATTTGTTGACAATCTTACATCATATAGTTAACAAGTCTGGAAGGGATTGGCACCTGCAGATCAATCCTGCATTATGGGCTTACATAACGAGCATCAAAATGCCTACAGGGGCAACCCCATTTGCATTGGTATATGGGGCAGAAGCAGTCTTACCTCTAGAGGTAGAAATCCCATCTCTTAGGTTTTCTTTGCACAGACTTGTACCAGATGAATAGTACAGAGTTTTGAGACTCCAAGAATTAGAGCCACTGGATGAATGTTGGAAAGTGGCCTTTGATCACCTCAGAGCTTATCAGAAAATAATGTCAAGAGGATACAACAAGAAATTCAGACCTAGAGAACTTCAGGTGGGTGACCTTGTGTTGAGAGAAAATCCCTATAATCAGTCACACAAAGAACAAAAGGGGAAGTTTGAACTCAACTGGCTAGGTCCTTATATCATTACTATAGAATTTGGCTACGGAGCCTATCGACTCTCTACACCTGAAGGAGAACCACTTTGAGAGCCCATCAACACTCTCCATTTGAAGAAGTTCTACACCTAAGGAATTCTTGGTGATCAACACCATGTACATAGTAATATCTTGAAAAAAAATCTAAAAATTGGAAAATGTCTTGAAAAAAATGATCATCTTGGTGAAAACCTAGCAATAGGCGCCTTGATGCGTCAATCAAAAAAATAAAAAAAATGGAAAAATATAAAAAAAATTGAAAAAGAAGAAAAAGTGCCTTGGTGAAAACCTGGTAAACAGGAACCATGGTAGCAAAAATAGAATCTCTTCCAAGAAGGTGAAAACCTGGTATATAGGCACCTCTTGTACTTAGCGCTCCATCTATCAATGCTCAATCTTGGCATCAATCCTTTGCTACAATTTATACATATCTTTCAGTCACTTTCATGACACTCTGGTTCTTCTGAGAACCCTCCTGGCTTGAAACTGATCGAGAGTCATAACCTAGGGGCAATCAAATCAGATTTGTCCTCGCAGTATGAGTCAAGCTAGTTATCGCCATTTGCTACTAGGGGCATGGGTCCCCAATTTGATCGCATCTTTGGTTTACACCAGAGTTAGAAATCTTGTCATTTTTGAAGGACAACTCGCTACTGACGCAAGCAGGTGTTTCTCAACACCACAATCAATAGTGTTTCTTAACACTCTCTTTGGACACATCTATGTTTCTTAACACACATTGGATATCACAAACGTAAACAATATATCGATAGAAATCAAACACATCACACTCACAAGCACAATGGTGTTTCTCAACACCCTCATACATATATACATCCAAAAAATTTGAAACTAGCTAAAGTATGCTGAAATTCTATTCGTATGCTGTCTGTTCTCATTGATTTCACTAATATTTTCTTTGTCTACTGCTTGTTGGTGTGGTCTCGATGATCCAACAATGTCAAATAAACTGGGTGTATGTGATAAGAGCTCCTGCATTAAGGCAGAAAAGCCTCACAATCCTTGATCCTATTTATTTGTATGCCAAGGTGAGGTCGAAACTATCTCCTTGACTGTTATTGCTCTGCTTGTTTACACAAGATCGCACTCATGGTTATCTTGGCTTTGAATGTCTTGATACTAGTGTACTCTTACAACATCAACTGGAAACAATGTTCAAGTCATCTCAACTTTTGTGCCTTGATGCTTACGTTAGTTTTTGATATCTTATCTGATGAAAGTCTTATTCATATTCTTATGGTGGCAGTGGCACCAGTAAGGATTGTATTGATTCTGATGTTCCAAAAATGCTCAATGATGAAAATTTTCAATGCTAAAGCTCAGTGACTACACCTTAGGTTGCATTCATTTTAGTCTTGCATCTACATCTGCATCTGCATCTGCATAGTGTTGAAATCAACATAATAACTTTATCTCTCTCCAATGTGAAAGATTTGAGATTCTAATCAATCAATCTTCTCATCCTCAAGTGGTCATGACACCCCTTGCTAAATCAGCTATCCTGATTCTATTTTTCAGGATCAAAATCAAAATCTGAAAATGACCACTTGCACAACTAATGGAAATCTCTCATACTTTTCTTCTAATCAATCCATGTATCTTACTTTTGGTCAATATTGGTCAAACAGGACCTATCATCAAGTAGAGATTCTGTCCTAACCATGTGGGACCTATTTCTAATCAGATCAATTTCTTCCTAAATTGTCTAATCAATCTAATTTCTTCTCATCACTGGGGCACCTAGCCATATTTCGATTTCACTCCCGAGGGGGCAGGATTAGGACATCAACATTCCAGTGATTACATCCTCAATCAAAACCCCATCACTTGGGGCATCTCAACTTCATCGCATCAAATCAAGTTGAGATCATCTTAAATCAAAGGCAACCTAATCAATGGTCTTATACAGTGGTGAATACACTCAAAACTAGATAAGATCGGTCTTATACAGGCTATTCATTATTGAAACCACATACATTGATAAAATTGGCTTCATCACTTCAAATCAAGTCAATTTTATTTCTAATCAAATCCCTTAATGGTAATCAGTTTCATCGCTTCAAATCAAACTGGTTATTCATTCAAACCAATCAAAAAGGTTTAAGAGTTCTTGACAGATGTTCAGTTTCATCACTTCAAATCAAGCTGAGCATTCTATTTTATATCTTTTGATCAATCTTCATCCAATCAAGCTCGAAGTCAGTCTTCTTCTTCAAAAGAATGGTTTCATCACTTCAAATCAAACTATTTTGGGCCTTCTCGCTAACAAGTCTTTGAATCAATGCGCTTATCGCACATCAATTTAAAGAGGGGCAAATGTAATCACCTAAAAATGGTCACCTAAACCCTAGACCCCCAATCTCAACATTTAATCAAGAAACCCTAATATTGATCATTCTAAGTCCTAAATCAAATAGGCAATTCATCAAATTCAAACTGATATGACCTAAACCCTAGGTCCTAATCAATCATGCTACTTGGTTAATTAATTAATTCCTAAAATCACATTACATTGGCAAATAAACTTTATACTATTATTTAATTGATATTCTGATATATTAATTAATTAAAAATTACAAAATTGTCAATTAAATAAAAAAGGAATTAAATTAATTATAAAAACATAAATGTGCATTCAAAGTCAATTAAATTATTAAAAATGCATATGACATCATCAAATTCAGTTGACTGATT
>MU219189.1:207370-218046 GCA_018584345.1 Thuja plicata
TGCACATGGATTGTGCTTCTTCAATCAAATCTGAGCCACTCTTTTTGTTCGATCTCGACCGTCGATTCGAGAGAGATTTCTATAAAAGAGAAACTCTTTTCCTTCACAAAGGATCCTAATTTTTTATCTAATGTTATTATGCTGCATTTTTGTCTTAGCTTTCTTTCATTCTTAGCATAGCTTTACTTTTTGTTTACTTTTATGTTAATCATGCAAATCTAATATTAGAGCATATTTCAATTAGTGTTTTAAAATGAATCTTACACACTTCAATTGGTGCTCTAAAACTGAATCTTAATTAGCTTTGGATTAACTGCATCTGCATAATTATCTTAGATCATTTAGCATAGTTTTTAAATCCTTCATTTAGGTCTTTAGTGTATTCACTGAGCTTTCGATGATCTGAGAGCAAGCTCATACTCCTGCCTACTAGGAGGCAATAGGTTGATTCATTCACACATACATGATGAATTAATCTATATTCATTCCTGTATGTGATTGAAGAGAAATGACCATGTTGAAGTGTATGGCTAAATTAGAGGCCACATTTAGCTATCACAGTAACAGGGTTGCTTGAACATAATTGGGGGTATGATCACACTTAGGGAAAATAGGGTGTATAGTCAAAGTAGACCAAATCCAGGTGGTTACACTTCTAATCAAGTGAATAATATAAATCAATCAACAAAGGTCCTGTTCAACAACAAAAACAACAACAACAAATTTCTTGGAGAGGCTTCATGGGCGCAACTCCACTATCACAAGAATCTTCTCGAAGACCTGGAAAAATGGGAAGGTTATGGCTGGAAACCAATATATGAAAGTCACTAAGGAGGTTATTGTGGAGGCAAATGGTATGGGGATGGAAGGACTTAAATTTTACAGAGATAGGATTATCTCGGACAAGGCATGGGAGAAGTTTCCTAAGGATGACAAGGAAAGGGCTAGGCTGGTGAAGGTGGGCACCTCTTATCACGACCCTATGCACATATCCAGACCCTAGAAATATGTTCTATTCATGCTCATCAGCTACATCACTCTGGATGGTAGGTTCACTAGGGCCTACAACCACCACTTCATGCTCCTTAATCACTTTAGACAGCATGAAGGTCAGTTTTCCTTTCTACTTGCTTAGCTCACTTGATTTAACCATTAATAGTATGTAGAAGAAACCAAAGGATGATCATGCCTCTCACTAGGGGCTTATGGTGTTATTCTACAAAGTTATTAAATCCAAGAAGGTGGAGAGACCTCTGGTTAAAAGGAATCAGAAGGATGAGGAAGATATAGAAGGAGATGAGGAGGAAAGTATCTATGAAGAAGACACCGAGGATGAGGAAGAGGAGAAAAAAGGGTATAAAACCCCTAAGAAGGGAATAAAAAAGGGGTCTTCCTCAAAAAGCCAGAAGAAAACCCACATAAAAATTTATGATACTGAGAAGGATACATAGGATGATAGCTCTAAGGAGAGTGATAGAAAAAAGAAAAAAGGGCAAAATTAATACTAAGGCTAAGAAGATGTCTCCAGCGGAGGAAACTGAGATTGAAAAGGACACTAAGGATGAAGAGAAGGGGACTAAACCCAAATATGGGGTTAAGAAAATAAAGAGGGGTGATATGAAAATTCGCAAAGGGAAAAATCCCAGCAAGCAGAAAATCATGCTTTGCTCGGATGAGGAGGATGACAAGGAGAAGGATGAGGGCAAGGATGATACTAACCCTACTAAGAGCATGGAGAATAAAGAGAAAAAGGAAGAAGAAACCATGTAGGAGGATTCTAGGAAGCAACTTGAAAATGAGAACATTGGGAAGGAGGAAACCCACCATAATGAAGATACAAGTAATATTTTTGAACCTGAGGATTTAGTATGTGGTAAAGCTTGCATTATAGATTTTGCTGGTTTAATTAGCAAATTGTTAGGTGATAATACTAACTTGAAGAATCAAATTAAGGGTATGAGGGGGGAAATGAACATCATAAAATGTGTTGGTATTGGGGAGAAATCTGTTGTTGAGTGCCTAGGGAAAATGAAAGAGGTCATCAGGAATTCAGAATCACAGGTTGAATTGGTGAACAAACTTAGCAAATTGGAAAAGCAGTTCAAGGACTTTGAGGATAGAGCTGCTAAAGAAGACATCATGAGGCAGATAAAGAACTTGAAGGCCAAGGTGGACAAGATGGAGGACATGGTTTGTAAGGTCAGGGTCCAATCTCTGAAGATTCTAAAAGATTATACAGGGTAGACCAAGAGTTTAATGGAGAAGCTGGAGCAGGATACTGGAGATAAGGATGAACAAGCTGTCAAGGATCTAGCTGGACCGGGAACTCATACGAGGGATAGAACCAAAAAGATGAGGCCGAGGGAGGAAAAAGAGAAGGACAAAGGTGACCTCATAAATACTATCAATCAGATGGAGGTTATGGTGATTTAGGCCCAGGAATTGGTTGATGACATGTAGCTATCTTTTCCTGGGCCCTCCCCTTTTTTTTGTGTTGTCCCTGTTTATCATGTTTATCTTTGGGACTATTGCTAGCTAGTCTGTCTGCTGGCTTTTCTTTTTGGATCTATTTTTTTTGGTGCCTCGGCACAGTTGTTGTTGTACTTTCTTTGAATATTTGTATAACTCTGTTTATAGGTTTTGGGTCCTTGTAAAACCTATTTTTACTTAATCAGAACAACAACTTTCCAAACAAGCAAGAAGCTAACAACCCAAAACCACTATTTAGCCCAGCACTAAGAAGGAAGTTCACAACCTTGGGTGAACCACTTAAGAATTCTTTAAGGACCCTTGTTGCTAATAAGATCATTTTCCTACTAGACTCAATGCCTTCTAAACCAAAAGTTAAACCCTCATGGTGGAATGATGCTCATATTTGTGAGTATCATCGAAACAGAGGGCACACGACAAATGAATGCATGAGATTAAATAATGATGTGAAAGGCTTGATAGATAATGGAATAATCAATGTGGAAGGGCCTCAAAATAATGAAGATCATGTAGCTTTAAAAACTCCTTTCTTCAATCATGAGAAAGGGGAATCTTCAAATAGAAATCAAAATAACAAGAGGAAATGACAAAGTTAATTTTGCACATAGCTATTATAATGTAATCAATTCCTTATTAGGATATGAAAATACTATCAATGTTGTTGTTGTAAAAGATCAACCATCAAAGGAACCTCTAATGTTGTTACTAGGGGGAAAGCATAAAAGATAACCTTACAAGAAATACCCCTAATACTATTTGTCCTAATCAATCCTGTTCTTCTCAAAGGCAATATAATATTGTGGATCAATTGCAAAAGAGTCCTGTCTAAATTTCAATCCTTAAAATGTTAAAGCTCTCACAAAATCATAAGGAGATATTATAAAAGGCTCTTGTGGAGACTATCATTCCTGACAACCTAGATGTGGATAGATTTAAAAATATGGCGGGTCATCTCATTGCACCTCATTGTTTGTCTTTTTCTGAACAAGATGACATATGCATTAATCATCCCCAAAATCTTCCACTACATATAGAGGTTTAGATACATAAAAACCATGTCAAGAGAGTTCTTATTGATGGGGGAGCTAGTGTAAACATTTTCACTTTGAGTCTATTCAAATCCCTAGGGTTTTCTGAAGGTGTCGTGGATCCAAAGAAGAAGATCACTATTTAGGCCTATGATGATGAAGAAAGGTATTCTAAAGGAATGGTGATTTTTACCATTCAAGTGGGGCCAGTAAAAAATGATACCATTTTCCAAGTTCTTGACATGAAATTAACTCACAACATCTTGCTAGGGAGACCATGGATTCACTAAATGCAAGTGGTACCTTCAACATACCATCAATGTATCAAGTTTCCATAAATGGGAGAATAAATTACTATAAGTGGAGATGTGAATCCATTCCAATATTGAAATGTTGTTAAACATGTGAATGAGGCATTCATCCCACACAATAGTGAAGGGGCTACACCAAGTTCTCCTAGAGAAGAAAATCAAGAATATGGTCCTAGCTCAAATCTGGTCACCAACTCAAAT
This sequence comes from Thuja plicata, assembly GCA_018584345.1. NCBI lineage: Eukaryota > Viridiplantae > Streptophyta > Pinopsida > Cupressales > Cupressaceae > Thuja > Thuja plicata. Next base: position 211,401 of record MU219189.1, read on the forward strand.
CAAGACAAAACTAACTCATCTACATCAACTAAGAGTAAAGAGAAAGTTAGTTTTGTAGATGAAATCAATAAGAGTGCTAAGTTAAGTGTTTCAAATCAAGAGGAGGGAGATTCAAACCCCTCTAGGGTTGAAAATTAGAGAGTTAAATAAACACATTATCAAGAAATGGATAAGTTGATGAAGAAATTTGATAAATAATGCAAAATCCATCAAAAAGGTGCCGGAGAATATTCTGTGTCATTGTTTGATTTACCTCCTTCTCCAAAGTCATGTGGTAGGAAAACTAGTGCTCATTCAAATGAAAACTAAAATGACCATTTTGTAAGAGAAAGTGATAATTCACCAAGGGAAGAAGAGGATAATGAGGTTTTAAAATGATTGTACAAAGATGAGGAGGCTTTGAGTTCCCATGTAGAAAGGGTCTAAAATGTGAGTATTCAAACACATCAATATGGAAAAGGTTTTGAAATCAAGAAAAAATGGGATATAAAGGAAGAGGAACATTTTGAATAAGGAGTAAAGGATTGATATAACCCATACAACTTGCTTAGAGATCTAAATATGAAAAATTAGGAATAGGATACCAAGAACACGGAAATGGTTCCAACAACTTCAAAGACTCTTATGAACACATTCATATGCTAGATTATGAAAGTGAAGATGAATATGCTAAACATAAATGGGATTCCTTATCTTAGGATTATTATCACGATGAGGAAGTGGATGTAATTCATACTTATACTCCTAAATCTAGTGAAAACAAACAACCAAGTGTTGACCAAGGATCAAGTTCTAATCAGGGGTCAAATAATTATCAAGAATCAAGTTTAAGACAAGAATCAAATGGATCTCCTTGGGTGGGTGAACCATGGGTACCTTCATGGTTAGGAGAATTGAATGTTAGGTTTAATCCACAACTATTTTATCCATTAGAAATCCTAGAGGACTCAAGTGAGGACGATTTTGATCCAAATCTATGGAACACCTTGAGCACGCTCATATCATAGATTTGAGTGATACAATGTATGAAACTTAGAATGAAGTCATGTCCTTAAACCCCGTGGATATAAATCTACCCAATTAACCTTTTGTTGGATTAATCTAATGGAAAGGTAAGTGTTGAGAGGGGAGGGGTGAGTCAGTACTTATACAACTTTTACCATACAATGCTGACCATTTACTGAATTGAGTACATTGCATAAAACATTCAAAAGCATATAAAGTAAATCAATAAACCATGACACATAAATCCATGATTTTTGGTCACGCATAAATTATTTTTAGAGGAAAAAATTACAGTGGGGATGACACCCACAATCCTTCACTTCTGTAGAATAAAGGTTGCTGGTTAGAGCTACAAATTTAGCTACTTCTTATAGCTTACCTTGTTAGGAGTACTATACTCGGTCAAGAGTACAAAAAGACTTATTCAGTCTACCTGATTAAAGGATTTTACAATCTCTCATCTAAGAGATATACCTAGTTAGAGGATTACAAAAGAAGACCTGTTAGGGCCTACCCACTGGATGTGATTTCTAAACTCCTAACTAATACAAAAACTAATTATAAAAGTGTCTACAAGTATGCATCAACCTTAATTCTATTCAGAATCTTTATGATGTACAAGTGCATTACCTCTTACTACACTTGATAAATCTCTCTCTCTCTCTCTCTCTCTCTCTCTCTCTCTCTCTCTCTCTCTCTCTCTCTCTCTCTCTCTCCTTCTNCTCTCTCTCTCTCTCTCTCTCTCTCTCTCTCTCTCTCTCTCTCTCTCTCTCTCTCTCTCTCTCTCTCCTTCTCCATATTTTGTTCATTTTATATGATCTTAAGGTGGTTAACCTAATTTGATCCTTCTCCTTCTATAGTGGAGGTGAGGTGGTGCAATGTTGGGTTCATTCCCAATGCCTTTATTGTTCTTTAATATCATTGATTGAATTTCCTTGTGGTCATGTGTAGTCATATTGGTTCAATTCCAATGTTTAATCTAACTTATGTCTTGAATACCATGAAATTTTTCCCGCTCGACGTCCAGGTTCAATGTATTCATATTTGAATTATTATGTCAGCTCTGGTGTGTTTGGTAATGAGATTTGATCTTGCTCAGTGACATAACCATTTTCTCGGTGAATAAATCCGCTTGATGTCTAACTCTACTCTATGTATTGGAGACTAACTCTGCTTTGTGTCTCGGTGACTAACTCTGCTCAGTGTCAGTGCTCTACGTAAATTGGTAATAAGCACTATTCGATTCTCGGTGTCATTGATACTTCTGCTTTATCGACTGTCTCCCTTAGTGTATTCTTTCTCTTTATCGATTGTATTTCTTGACTATTATGAATTTGACAAAACTAATGACAACATACTAATTCATAGGAGTATCAATCTCCCCCTTTGGCATTAGTTGGCATTTTGACAAAAAAATTCAAAGTCATCAAAATTTGTACAACTTTTGTACATCAGAATAATGTGTAACCCCCTATACACATGATTATATCTCCCTTTTGTACTATATCAATACATACTATATTATCTATGTATTATAATCCTTTTACTATATTATCCCCTTAACTGAACTTAACTGTATTATCCCCCCTTTTTGACAAATATGCCAAAATCAAAATTGCTTAGGGATCAATGGGTTAACCATACACCTTATTAAAAAAATGTGTGTACTTCCTCTATATATCTTCTAAATATGACTCCCATGCATCTTTTAGTGTTTGAAGTACAACAATCTGAGTAGCAATGTTAGCTTCTAATCCAATGATGGTGTCAAGTGAACTACCATTGGGGTGTTGACCAAATCCTTGGTCATCTTCTATTGTGTTTGCATGGATTCTATGTGGGAAATCAAAAGTGCTTGAAACTCTGGAAGTTCCATCCTTCTCTTATTCTCTTCTTTTTTTATTTCATGCTCCATCCCCATTAGGTGTTTCAACCTTGAGTAGTATACTTGTAAGGAACCAAACTCGGTGGTTACATGTTTTAGTTGCTCGGTCATCTCGGTCTCAATAGACTCATCTTTCTACTTTATGTCCTTAGTAAATTTTGAAATAGAAAAAACTTTCAGAAATATTGAAAGTATATGAGACAATTTAGTCTCAATCTCGGTAGTAGCCTCAGAAAGTGTTACCTTATCTTCTACAATGGTGTCTAGAATGGACTCAAACATTTTCAGTTCCATCTTCCTTGAATGAATCTTCATCATGTAGTCAGTAGTGTCTTGATTGGGATTTCAGACTTGCTCCACTAGTCCTTCTACATGATGAATGATGTCTACTATTTTATCAATGGTGGCATCTAGTACAATGTCCTATAAGATATCCTTGATGCTTACCAATACATCAGTCTTCTTCCTATTTTATAGTGCATTCTTTTGCATTGCCTTAAGTCTCACTAACTTGGCATACTCAACCATTTCATCATAATCCATAGTATATAGGTTGACATCTGGTATGATGATTGGTTGACTCAAATCTACATGTTTCCTCTTCTTTGATTTCTTCTTCACTTCATGTTTCCCTTCTGCTATTTTTTCTCCTAGAGTGTCTTGTTTCTGCTCATTTATATGCTTCTCATCTTCCTTCTATTCATTTTGTTCCTTTGGCTTATCTTTTTCTGGTTCTTTTTTCTGTGAAATGGACTCGATTGGGGGAACTGATTCAGTGTTCAATGTTGCTCCTTTCTCGGTAACTGTATCCTTCTCGGTGTTCTTGTCTTCCTAAACTTTCTTTACATTTTCTTTCTCTATTTCCTTTTCCTTCCTTGTTTCCTTTTGTTTGTCAGTTGCTACATTATCTATATCCATAGCAATTGGATTATCACCTTGAGTTGTGTGATAATCTAGTACTTGTTCTAATATAGGTTGTAGATTAGTAGCTCTATCTTTTATGTGCATTTTCTTTGCATTGATGTTCTCATTTGCCTTAACATTCTCATCTTGTGATGTATCATCTCTAAGATCTTTGTCTGTAATATGCTTAATAACAATTTCATCAGTGTCAATTGTCAGGTCAATAGGATTATTCTTACCTTGGTCATCTTTGGCAACTTCATCAGTTATGTTCTCATTTTCTTGTTCAACTTGGGATTTTGGCTCTTCGATGTCGAATATCTCTCTCCATTTTGCATTGGTTTCCAACTGTAATCTCTCCAAGTCTCCTGTCAGGATCCTTAATGATCCATCCTTAAAAAGGAATCATTTAGACTTTTGTTTCAAGGTCTCCTCAATTTCTTCAACAGATAGATTTGGTACAGTTAGCACAAGAGATCTTTCTCTCATTTGTTTTTCTGCATTCATAGCATATTTCCATCTTGCATTTATGTTTTTGTATAACTCTATAGGCAAAAATGTGATAACTTCAAGTGGCATGTATCTGAATTTGTGTAAAGAGTAAACAATTGCATCTTAAATTTTTACCTTGTTCTCTTTTCTTTGAGTATTATACTTTGCTTGCTTCATTCATCTGAATGATCCATGCTTCTTCATTGTGTCTAAAATTTCATCAAGACTTCCTGATGGTGGAGGATTTTTTTTCACAACTTTGGGTTTTCTCAATTCTTCATTTTCTGAGTCAGTCTCTAGTGATAGCTTGAATTTTATCCTTGGTCTAGTGTTTTCCTCCTTTCGTCTTACATATATCCTCTCTTTTAGTTCAACATAATTCTTCTTTGCTTTCGGTGATGTTTTATACCTTAGTGATGATCTAGTAGATTTGGGACTCAGTGAATGCTTCAATACTTGTGGTTCCTCCCTTCCACTCTAGAGGTTTTTGCCTCATCTTCTTCATTATCAGTTCCCAAATCATTAGTCAGATTAGAAATCATCTTTCTATATTTTCTTTGAATCTTAGGTACTAAGATACCTTGCTTGATCTTATCCTTAACTTCTTCATATGTTCCATACCTCTTAGGCTTAGCTAAGAGAGTTTCAATTTGTTGAGATGAAAAGTCTATATCCATCTCATATCCCATAGGATCTAGACATATGCTCCTAGGCCCAACTACATTGATAAAACATGAATCGGTGTCTACCTCAAAACAAATAGAATCATGATATTTCTCCACTAACTGAGGTGAAACTTTGAATTTCTTATGCATTCTTTATTGGAAATTAGAGAAGTAATCATTCATAACAATGTCAAGATTCTCTCCTAGAATCTTTATGTATTCATTAATGTGATAAATGAATGGTCTATCAACACTCCATTTCACATTTCCAATAGATAGAAATAAGTTCTCAAAGTAAAAGTATATGTATACCAATAGTGAACCAAATTTCAATGTGTTTGTCTTGTCTTTCCTTATAGTGTTCATGTTGTATTCAAGTTGTTTCAACAATATCTCACATATATCAATCTGCATGTCTTTCTTTACAATCTTATAAGCCAGATCTACAACTCCACAAGGTATGTTGTCTACTCAGGATGATTGGAATACTCGATAGGACAAGATGTTTCATGCAAAATTCAACTTGGGGTCTTTAATGGTAGAAATATTTAGACCTCTCCCATCTCATTTGGCTTTGGTTAGCTCACCTAGCTTGATCTTCTCAATCTGTCTGATTACTTAGGCTTGTCTCCAATTGGGTAACCAGTTACAATGGTAACTAGACATAATAACCCGACCAAAATAACCCTGGACATAATAACCCTGCCATATAACCCAAGGACACAATAAGCCAGGGTCACAATAACCCATGGACAAAATAACCCATGGTCATTTTAGATCAAGTTAGTATGCTAAAAAAGGGATTGTGGGGCACCATAGAGGATATTTAGGTCATTTTTAGACCATATATCCATTATATACCCCTACAATAGCCTTAAAACATCTTTAATATGATTAAATAACTTATAAAATGGTAAATAATTATAGAAATAAAGACAAATTCATGGGAATACGCTGAATAAGACTTATTATGAAAAGATATAAGTCAAAAGGCATTATGAAGGGGCATTAAGAGGATATATAAAGTGTTAGAATTAAGAGAAGTAAAGGAAGGAAGAAGGGGAGAAGAATTAAGAGTGTGTAGAGTGATAAGAAAAAGAGAAATCAAAATTCATAAAAAAAATATTTTTTAATATAATTTTTTGAACATTATATTAAATTTTCCTAGGGGTTTCTATAAAAGTAGACAAAAATAAATATAGTTTTAGGGAATCAAGAAATTCTTCATAATTTTTAATATATACAATGCCTCTTCAATTTTTAACAAGTCAAAAAAATAAGAAATTACTCATTTTAAATGGTTACACATTTTTTCTTCATCGAGAAGGTGTTAATAAAATGATATGGTATTGTGCATAATATTTTACAAATAAATGTTCAAGTCAGTGCTATACTACAACACAATCAAAATCTGGTGATGTGATTAGCAGTACCGGACATAATCATGCTCCCAAAATTGAGATGATCACTATCAAACAAAAGTTGAATGAAATGAAAGACATGGCGTGCTTAACTCAAGACCAGTAGTAGGAGCAATACCATCAACCAATGCATTATCCAAAATAATTTGAAGGAAAAGAATAAGATTTGAAGCACCACCACCAAATCCTCAGACATCGAGAGATCTTATCTTACCAATTGAATATACAATTACCAATAGAGGGGAAAAGTTTCTTTTTCATGACAGTAATGATGA
>MU219189.1:218126-234863 GCA_018584345.1 Thuja plicata
ACACAATTCATGGCTTGAAAAATGATGCAATATTTCCACTCATATATATTCTTATGACCAACAAAACAAGATCCACTTATACACAAGTACTTGTAAAATTAAAACAACTGCAACCTGATCTAAACCAGAAAACTATACTTATTGATTTTGAATTAGGTTTCAAGGGAGCTATTTTTGAAAATTTTCCAAATGTCACTATTCAGGGATGATTTTCCCATTTCTCTTAGTGCTTGTGGAGGAAAGTTCAAGAAGAAGGTCTACAAACACGTTACAGTGTCAATGAAGCATTTTCATTTGAGATCAAAAAATTTGTTGCATTAGCTTTTGTGCCTCAGATATATGTAATCAATGCATTCAAAACACTTCTACAATCTCCTTATTCTATAGAACATGAGGATACTTTGCAACCCATAATTGATTATTTTGAAGACACATGGATTGGAAGACTAACTAAAAGAGGAAACAAACGGTCACCTAAGTTTCCAATCACAATGTGGACCTGCTATTCAACTATTCAAGATGATCTTCCCAAAACTAATAATTCTGTTGAGGGATGGAATAGAGGATTTATTGAATTGCTTCAATCATCACATAACTCAATCTAGAAATTCATCAAAGCAGTGAAAAAAGAACAGGGTCTCCAAGAGAATAAAATAGAGAAATATGTGGTTGGACACACTACACAACCAAGTAGGAAAAAATACTGTGAACTCAAAGAAAGACTAAAAAGACTACTTAATGGTTATGACAATAATAATATTTTAGATTATATAAGAGGTATTTCTCATAATTTGACAATTTAATTGAAATTTTGAATAAAAAAGTTTTTTAGAAATATATTTGTAATTTATAAATTTTGTTTTCCTTTCTGTATAATCTTATGGGGTTATTTTTTCCATGGGTTATTTTGTCTATGGGGTTATTTTCTAATATGATAAGATGCATCAATCTCTACTTCACATATCTCTTCAACCTTCCAATGAGTGAAATTTTGAACGTCTTCAATCAAGAGAACTCTTTTAAGAATGGACGAAAGTGCTCCCATCATGTCTAGTTTAGCTGCCTTCACAGGAGGTGGCTTGTACTTGGAATTCATAGACTCAACATTCTCAGCTACAACTATTTTTCAATATTTTGGGGCCATATCCTCTTCTCAAATGCAAATTTTTTTGAACTAGGGTTGCCTCTAAGACTTGGTTGCACTAACACACCTAGAGAAACACCACAAATACCCTGAATAGATTCAAATAAGCTTGAAATGGTATATGATTACCTTCACAATCACTCGTATCCACTTGAGGACTCAGTTCTCCAACTCTAATCATGCTTCTCTAGAAAATTTTAAGTGATAATGATAGACGATATAGTCTATATATGGCATTTTCTAGGTTTAGGGTTTCCAACAGTCTTAAAGTGGATATTAATGCTTAACCGACTTACTTTACCGAATACCTAAGTTTCATTTCCTTATACCGATTAAATGTGAAACATAAACTCAAATATATATCCAAATGCATTTAAGTATGCTCATATGGATCTCTACACATGTACTAGGAACTGATTAAGATTTGAATTTTACCTTGCAGTTCCTACTCATACCTCTTACCTGATTAGGTAGATTCGGTTGCACTCGATTCAGAGGATAAGGTACCTTCAATTGTTTTGAATGATGTTCTATCATCCATGGTCTTTCTTCTCCATGTCTTATTCATTTAATCTCTCATTTCTTCTACATTCACTTTAGGTTTCTTAGATGTTTCCTCCTCGGTAGGGGATTTTTCCTCAGTACCTGCACTCTTTGGCAAGGTGACCTAGCTTGTGACAATGGAAGCATGCCATTCTAGGGCTTCTCCAAGATCTTCTATTGTTCCTACCATGTATCTTCATGCAATTTGCAATCATCTACCCATTTCTTCCATAGACTAAACAAGATATCCTTGTGTTATAGTCCCATGGTATGGATGTACCCTGTCAGTTGTTTGGCATATTCTCTGAGTTTGGTACCCATTTGTTATTTCTCTTCTGTGATATGCATTCCTCAGATTTGTGACCATATTTTTTGCAGTAGCCATCAAGATTTGGATTTCTTGTGTTGTTCTTAGTCTTTGATCTGCATTCATGTGCTTGGTGTCCATACTTGTTACAATTATAACAATACCCATCAAACTTGGGTGAACTTGGTGACTTACCTCTTTTTCTTCTACATTCATGTGCAGTATGTCCAGGCTTCCCATAGTAATGGAAACTAGGTTTGTTAAACTTTGGTGGGGTAGAAGTTCCTTGACTATCATCTTGATTAGAGGACTCTCCTTTCTTAGTAGTAATCTTACTATTGAATCCTAATCCAGTCTTGTTTGTCGGTTGTCTCTGACCTTTAAGTTATGCATCCAATGATCTGAGTTTTCCTTCATTTCTCTTTAGTATCTCATTGGCTTCTCTTTTAGATTTCAATTCTCTAGTCAATCTATCAGCTTCACACTTCAGTGCTTGATTCTAAAATTGTTTTCTGGCTGACTCTATATTAGCACTCACTATTTGATCAGTCATATTATAGTGTACTTGCATCATCCTCATGATTTCACTGTCTTTCTCAGCTATTCTTGTTTCAAACTATCTTGCCTTCTTCAGCTATTCTCAGTGCATTTTCAACCGCTCCCTTAAATTCAAGTATCTCACTCATTCTCAATTCTTATGTTTCTTGATCAATCTTAGCTAAGTTTAGTTTCTTGGTGAGTTTCTTGTTCTTTTCCATGAGTTCTGCAATGGTAGAATCATCTTCACCACTCAAACTACCTTCAGATGTTGTTTTAAGAGTATCAACATGCTCTTGTGTGGATTTGAGTTCATTGCATAACTGCTTCCTCACTTTTAAGGGATTTTCTAACTTGCTTTACAGATCTTCAATCACTTTTTGTGCACTCTCCAACTCAAACTCAAGACTATCAATCTTCTTGGATTGCTTGTAACTTTTCATGGTCATGATCTTTACTCTTAGGTGTTTAAACCTTTATCTTAAGAGACCAACTCTAATACCAATTGTTGGATTAATCTAATGGAAATGTAAGTGCTGAGAGGGGAGGGGTGAATCAGTACTTATAAATTTTTTACCATACAATGCTGACCATTTAACAAGTTGAGTACATTGCATAAAACGTATAAAGTAAATCAATAAACCATGACACATAACACCATAATTTTTGGTCACATAGAAATCCTTTGTTAGAGGAAAAAATCATGGTGGGGATGGCACCCACAATCCTTCACTTATGCAGGATAAAGGTTGCTCAGTTAGAGCTACAAATTTAGCTAGTTTTGATAGCTTACCTTGTTAGGAGTACTATACTCGGTCAAGAGTACAAAAAGACTTATTCAGTCTACCTGATTAAAGGATTTTATAATCTCTCATCTAAGAGATATACTCATTTAGAGGATTTACAAAATAAGACCTGTTAGGGCCTACCCACTAGATGAGATTTCTAAACTCCTAGCTATTATAAAAAATAATTAAAAAAATGTCTGGAAGTATGCATCAAGCATAATTTTGTTTAGACTCTTTATGCTCTGTAAGTGCGTTACCTCTTACTACACTCGGTGACTCAACTATTCTGCACCTTATATTTTCTTCATTCTATCTTCAACTATTTCATTGTAACTCTCTCTCTCTCTCTCTCTCTTTGTAATCTTAATCTCTCTTCTTCTTCTCAATGTTTTGTTCACTTTATATGATCTTAAGGCAGTTAACCTAATTTGATCCTTCTCCTTCTATGGTGGAGGTGAGGCGATGCAATGTTGGTTTCATTCCCAAGACATTTATTATTCTTGAATATCATTGGTTGAATTTCCTCGTGGTTATGTGAAATCATATTGGTGCAATCCTACTGTACAACCTAACTTCTATCTTGAATACCATGAAATTTTTCCCACTTGGCATCCAAGTTTAGTGTATTCAAATTTTAATTATTATTTTGGCTCTGGTGTGTTAGGTAATGAGCTTTGATCTTGCTCAGTGACATAACCGTCTACTCGGTGACTAAATCTGCTCAATGTTTAACTCTTCTTTGTGTCTCAGTGACTAAATATACTCTATTTATTGGTGACTAACTCTGCTCAGTGTCAGTTCTCTACTTAACTCAGTAACAAGCTACTATTCGGTTCTCGGTGTCATTGATACTTCTACTTTACCGACTGTCTCCCTTAGCATATTCTTTCTCTTTACCGATTGTCTTTCTTTTCTATTATGACTTTGAAAAACACTAATGATAACATACTAACTCATAGGATTATCAACTTTATCTCTTAACCACCCCAAATTAATTGATTGGGACCTAGCTAAGCCAAATGACATACTCTCTTTTCCCAATGACAATTTTGTATCCCTATACCTAAATGAAGATGAACCCTCTTTCACTAATGAATTTGATCAAAGCATAGCAATGAAAGAAAGGGGACAATCTCTCAATCCTAAAGAAAAAAATAAAAAAAATAAAAAATGAAACGGTCTAGTGGTGAAAACTACAATGTGGCAGTACTAGAACCAAAAAAATTAAAAATAAAGGATGTTTTCGAAGGTGAAGACCAAACTGTGGTAGCTAAGGAAGAGATATTGGACACCTTGCCCAAACACGATGAAGACAGATCTCCTATCTTGATTGAACCAACATAGAAGGTAAATATTGGCACCAAATCAGAACCAAGACTCATGCACCTGGCAGTTTCCTTAACTCCAACATAAAGGCAAGATTTCATCCAATTCTTCATGGAAAATCAAGTTAAATTTGCATGGTCTTATTCAGATGTGTCAAGGTTAGATATGAGTTTCATTATGCATCAACTAAATGTAAGACTAGGAGCTAATTCGGTGAAACAAAATCTAAGAAAGATGCATCCCCATATAGCCTTGCTAGTAAAAGTAGAATTGGAAAAGTGGTTAAAAGTGGGGTTCATAAGGGTTATAGCTTATGCTGAATGGATATCCAATATTGTGCAAGTTTTGAAGCATGATAAATTAATTAGAGTATGCACAAAGTTTTGAGATCTCAACTTGGCATGCCCAAAGGATGACTTTCCATTACCTAGCATTGATGTTATAGTGGATTTGAGAGTAGGACACTATGTTTTCCCTTATGGATAGATTTAGCAGATATAACCAAATTAAGATAGCACCATAAGATCAAGAGAAAACAACCTTCACATACCCTTGGGGTACATTTTTTGGAATTTCATTCCCTTCGGCCTTAAAAATGATGGAGCTACTTATCAAAGGGCAATGACAACAATTTTTCATGATATGATGCATACATTTCTTGAAGAGCATGTGGATGATATCTTAGATAAATAACATGAAAGGAAAGATCATCTGCCAATCCTAGAATATATTTTCACAAGGTTAGAACAATTCAAAGTTAGGTTAAATCCTAAAAAGTGTGCATTTGGGGTACAATTAGGAAAGTTATTGGGTTACATAAAATAAACAAAGGGAATAGAAGTTGATCCTAAGAAAGTTTAAGCTATCATGGACATGGATGCATCAAATAACATAAGTCAAATGAGATCATTTCAAGGAAGGTTGAAATCCATAAGAAGATTTATATCTCATTTGGTGGAAAAATGCCATTCTTTCACTAGACTTCTACATAAAGACATAGTTTTCAAGTGGGATGCACAATGTGAGGAAGCTTTTTCCCTATTGAAGCCATACTTGGTGAATCCACCTATACTTATGCCAGATACCAAAGGCAAGCCTTTACTCTTGTAATTTGAACAACATATCACTCTTTAGGAGTATTATTGGCTCAAGAAGATAAAGATGGAAAAGAAAAGACAATCTATTATCTTACCAGAACTTTGGTCAAATATGAACTTAAGTATAGCTTCATTAAATGATCTTGTCTCATGGTAGTTTTTTCTTCCCAAAAGCTACATCATGATATGTTAGTTCACAAGGTTAAGATCATTTCTAAAATTGATCCTTTAAAGTATCTACTTAGCTAAACAACTCTCACAGGAAGATTGGCCAAATGGGTAATGGTATTGAGTGAGTTTGATACAGAATATATTGATAGAAAATCCATCAAGTGACAAGTTATAGTAGATCAATTGGAAGAGGCTCCTTTACTTGATAATCATCCTATTCAATCTGAATTTATAGATTTAGAAATAATTAATGTGGAGGCTATTGGTACTCATTTCTGTGAGTACCATCTTGAATTTTTTGCAGAGCTTCAACCTTCTTTCATGGCGGAAAAATTTAAGTGTAGATGATATCTTATCTTTGTTCATTGTGCGAAGGTTGTAGAGGGATGAGGAAATATATGTTTTTTTTTTTACCTTGGGTTGTTTTTGCATGGTCATGTAGGATGGAAGTGGTTAGAGTTTGCCTTGTTTCCTCTACTTTATTTTTGGTTCAGAGGTACCCTAAGTCCTTTGTCCCACATTGGATGTGCGGTGAAGGGACTTGATGTTTTTATAACTAAGCACACAATGGTTAAGTACTGAAAGGAACATGAATTTTTGGCCAGCAATTTGAGGCCAAGTGGTTAGATGGTAGTTAGTCTTGGACAACTGGTAGACAAGAAGATAATTTTGTGGGCTTGCTCTCAGGTGACATGGTCGAAGGAGTGACAGGTGTTGGCAGGGCGTTATGGAGTGATTTGAGTCACAACAGGTCTAGTCAGATCATAGGATGGTGTGATTGTGACATGTGGTAGGTCTGGCCAAATAGGATGGTGAGGTGGCAAAGGTCCCAACAAATCAAAGGGCAATGCATGGCAGCTAGCTAATGACAAGTTAAATTTTGGTCAGATCTAGGTTCATCCAACGACGAGCGTAATCCCACGATCAAAAGATGTAGCCTGAATATCCTGCATGGAAACATGACTGAGTGACATGTGGAAGGTGGTTGAGCTAAAGGAGATAAGAATTCAGCATTTTGTATTTGATCTGATGACTATCATGATCCCGTAAAGAAAAGATGTAGTGAAGTTACTCATTGCAACATTGTGATTGTTTGTCATGTGACATCCTGTGATTGTGGGTCCGAGCTGAGACAAAGGTTTTAGTTAATGTTATGAAAAATATTTTGATCTAATGGTGGGTGTGATCCCACAAATATCAAGGTGCAAAGAATTTAGTCATCGCGGGTTCATGCCTTTGCACTGTGTGATAGATGGTAGGACCTGGTCAAGGTTAGAAGGAATCTAAAGTTCATGCAGACCCTTTTTCATCGAACGGTGGGCATAAATCCTTGAAGAAAAGATGATCAAAGTATATCCATTAAGGCATTACATCTAATTTCCATGTGTCTATCTTGGTTTGTGGGGCCATCAGTTTTTGAAGTCTAAAGGAGTTAGTATGCGGTCAGATCTACTTTGATCTTGTGGTGGGCACTTTCCCTCAAAAAATAGATGCAAGAAGTTTATTCATTAAGGCATTTTTCCTGAAGGACACATGGACACAGTGGGACTAGGCCAAAGGTAAAGAGGAAGTAAAACATCAAGCAGTTTAAGTTTGATCTAACGGTTAGCATGATGCCTTAAGCAGAAGATGAATGATGGTTATTCATTGAGGCATTGTGCCTAGCTGACACCTATCCTGATCAGATCATGGGTCCGGGTTTTCAAAGGCTGATAAAGGTGATGTAACTTCATTTTGATCATATGGTTTTCATAATGCCTTAATAAGAAGATGTGCAATTTTAAGTCATTGTGGGATTGCACCTAATGGACGTGTGTCTCATTTGGTCAACGAAAGTGAAGATGAGACTGAAGGTGCTATGTGGAATTGCCATATGTTATGGGCTTGCAGATGTATTAAAATGGGATTAAAAGATATGTTTTAAAGATGAGAAAAGGTTCTAATCTCAGCCATTGATGTTGTTTTCTATGATAGGTGTAGCCATTTTATCTGATCATTTAAATATTTAAATTGTTTCTTTGGGTTTTTGGCTATGGTGGTGCTCTTCCAAGTTTCTGAAAAGTAGTTGGATCAATCTAATCTTCTGGGTTGCATTTATGTGACCGTAGGGTGCCAAAGATATGGATTTTCTATGACTATGGCTTCATAAATGTTTATTGGTGGTGAATTATGTTTTCAATTAGATTTGCATATTTTCTGTAGCCCTAGTCAGCTCCTTGTATTTTCTACCATGAGGTTGGGTCTATTCCGAAGATAGGTGGTTGTGCAAATCAAATTCTTGTTTAGATATTTTGAAGAAAGATCAGTCGATTGGAGGAAAGAAGATAAGTGAAAATTAGATTTCAAGAGGGACATATGTGAAATGGATATCATTTCTAGGGTTTCCCTCTTCTATAAGTGCCTTCTTTTTATCTGTTGTAAAGTTTCATGTTTCTTTGTTAAAATTTAGGGCAGGTTCCAAGTGTGGTTCATCTATAGATATTCTTCCTTTTGTCTGCATATAGGGTTTTCTTGAGCTCTTTCTAGTTTTAGGGAAGACAATGAATTATAATAGTTAGTTTTATGAATGAAATTTCAGTATTGTCATACTGTTGTCAAGTTATCTCCATTTTGCTTTCTGAATCACATAGATTAAGGCATCAAGGGTGTTTTGGTCTTGTCTATTGTAGATATGCAATAGAATTATTTAAAGGATAATTGTGATTTGGGATTTTTTTTTAGATGTGTATGAGTTTGGGTATCAAGGATATTGTAAACTTGTCTTTCAGTGGATGTTGATCAATGTATTGTCTATTCCATGGTCTCTTCCAAGGGGAGAGTAAAATACTTTGAATAGGTAGTTGCATATTTGAACACACTGGTGGATCCACAAGTAGAACTTGATTGAATTGGTATGTTTGATGTAAGACATTAGACATATCAGACTATGTTGTCTTCTTTGTTCATAATCTTCCTCCTGCATTTTTGTGCTTGAATCTACTATCCATTGGATAAGGCACTGGTCTATGTGGGATCTAGCGTAAATAAAGGGATCCATTAATCAAATCATTAAAGAAAATATTTTATCTTCATGTTTATAGGAGGAAGTTAGAGTAGGTATGGTTTTCAAACATACTTTATGAAAGTAGGATATTGCATAAGATTTGGTAAAAAAATTGAGGTACATGTTACCTATAGGTTTGAAAGCTATTCCACAGTTATATATCTGCAAGCTATTGTTTGTCACAAATGGTTATGTGTGTGTAGATTAGGTATACCCACCTGAGTGATGTGGAGCTCAAAGTGAAGGAGGATTTATTTCTTGTTAATTAGACTTGTCTCTTGTCTCCTTTATGTTGAGGGTGTTGAGTTTGTGTCCTAGGTTTTTAATCCCACAACCTGGTCTCAAAATCCCATCTAAGATAGGAGAGTGCAAGAAAAACCTCCAACAAATTGGTGAATCTTCTGGGGATGAAGAACAGAAAGGTCATGTAGACCTTATCAGGGATACTCTGGTATAAATAAATCAAATACAATATTCAGATAGAGATAGCCCATCCAATAGTCATCAATAACATATGGTTGTTATAGAGTCATGTGCTATAAAGAAGTATTCCTCTTACTTATAAAGTGACTCATGGCGTGTTTTGTTTATCATTTAAATATTGTCCAAGTAGTCCAAAGTTCCTAAAAGATATACACATAATATCTCACAAGTGGCAAGTGGCGACTCTAAGTTCTCTGATTGTACCAGTGTGCATGTTTGGAGAAAGACAGAAAGATGGACTTGTGGTGGAGATGAAGCAGATGTTTGGGCTCCTATGAATGAGAGCATAGTCAGAAGAGGAATCTATATGAGACCCTATTAGGGTTGTGTTGTGAATTTTCTAGTTTTAAAGAAGGTTAGAGTTGGGAAAGATTTCTCAGCTGATTCAAACTTTTTCCTCTGCAAAGAGGTGGTGACTCTACCAAAGGTTTTTGAAAGGTGGTTTGAAGGTGACTTCAGATCAGTATTTTTTGTAGCTACTCCAATACATCCAGGTATTTTATTTTTCAAGGTTATAAAATTGCTTCCTATATTAGTGATTTAACCACTAAGAGAAGGAACAAGGTGTGGATAAAGGTTTGCAAGCTTCAAGGTTATAGTTGCAGTTTGCAAAATCAAGTGGAAGTATGTTATTATTTTGAAGAAAATGATTACATAAGTCATATATAATGTCAATAGGGGTGCCACCCATAATAAATTCTTGCAAAAAAATTTCTATGGAAAGATATGCACCATTATGTTTTGATGGCATTTATGCTTTCCAAATAAAATTCCTAATGAGATTAGGAAACATTTACAAATGTTTAAGGGGACATGATTAGATTCAACATGTAAGCATTTGTAGGATTTTAATGATCTGATGGGTGATTATGAGATCTATCATGAGGATGTTTCCATGAAGTTGTTGGTTCATACTTTGAAGGAAGATGTCAGGGATTGGTTTTCTTCACTACCAATAGGTTCTATTTATTCATTAGAAGAGTTGAGTTCAAGTTTCATGGAGAATTTTTTTGAAAGAATAAATGCAAGTGAGGTCTTGAATAAATTGACGGAGATTGAGATTGAAGAAGATGAATTAGTTCCATCATTTAATATCAGATTTACAAAATCATTAAATAATATTCCAAGAAGCTATAGGCCCAATGATAAAGTATGTCAAGTGATTTATTTGGGTGCTTTTGATGAAGAAATGAGCTTCTTGTTGAGAGATAAATAGCCTAAAACTTTGCATCAAGCTTTTGTGACAGCAATGGACATTGAAAATAATTTGAAATATGGAATTGTGAAAGGTTTTCTATCTACTAGTGTTCACTGCCATAATGCATTAAATGTAGAAGGCAGGTGTGGATCAAGAAAAGATAGCTGACATTGCTGATGAGAAAATGCAGGACAAATCAATCTTGCATCCACTTATGCAAGCCCCTACACAAAATATACAAAAGAATGAGGATGTCACTACTGGCAAGACACTAACTAATGAGCAGGACATCAATCTTGACAAAGCCCAAGCAGCAACTCAAAGTAACATGCCTATCCTAATGAAGGAATTAAACATACTAGAGGGAAATGAAGGATCAAATGAGAAAGAGACAAGCACACCCAAAGACAAGGGTGATGAAGGAGCCAAAGGGACAACAGATACTACTGTAGAACAAGCTACAACCGATGATTAGAAGAATGCTTCTATTGATCAAAGTAAGGAAAAAACTCAAAAGGAAACATGGGACAAGCCTTCAAAGAAAGGTGAAGAAGAAAAGAAGGATGAGAATGAAAAGAAAACTGAAGCACATTCTGCAGAAACACCCAAGGTTAAGGAAGAGATGTCTTCACATAACTAATAGGTGCCCACAGAGTAGAAAACACAAGATGCTTCATCAAAAAAACCTTCCCCAAGAAATTCAGAGTGAACACATGAACCAGCTATGGTAGTTCATACATCTGCATCCCCTCAAATCTCAAAAAGGAAGAAAGGAAAGAATAAGAATCCAGTAACTCTGGATGAAATCATTGAGATTCCAATCTGTGATCCAAGAACATTGGATTCAACAGCTCTACAAAAGTATGCAAAGCTATGTGAGAGAAAGGCCATTCAAGACAAGCTAAAAAGAGCAGAAAAAGAGGCCAAGGTATTGGAAGTAGCAAGAAATATACTTCAAGAAATTGTACCAGACATAAACATTGATCAACAAACTCCAATCATTGATCAACTAGTCACACTCGCAGATGCAATAGCATCTCAGAATACAGATGCTGAGAAAATAATGGAAGAGAGACTTGAACAAAAGTATGAATTAAAGCTCGCAGAGAAGATAAGCCAAGAAATTGCACTGAAAAAGGTCAAGCTATCTAAATTAATAAATACAATTGATCCAATTTTATTAGAAGCTCTTACCTTAATCAAGAAATTGTGCACTTTATATCAACTCACTAAGGATTATACCGACAAGGTAGCAAAAATAGATGCTGATCTTCAGTCTAGTGCACAGAATCTAGCCACCACCAAAGAAGCACTTAAATTGCACAATCAACAGATAATACAGGCTATGAAACAAAGAAAGGACATTCAATTTGTGGAGATGAAATACATAGATGAGGTCAATGAGCTACAAGTTAAGCTCTTACCGACACTTACACTCCTGCAACAAAATATGACACAGACAACTACTCTAATTGCCACCCCTAAAATGTCTATCCTAGACAACATTTATGATATGCATGCCAGACTAGAGCTACAACACATGGCCCTAGAATTGTTGAAAGAACATTGGGAGAAACTAATGGAAGATATCAAAGTTACCCATTCTAATGTCTTTGACACATTGTAAGTTACACATTTTTGTCACAATTTTGGCATATTGTAAGTTGTACATTTTTGTCATCAGTATCAAAGAAAGGGGGAATTTGATATGTACATCACCTCAGAAAGGAGGAAATCATATGTATAGTGGAAGAAAGGGGAAATAATGTACACTTAGAGAATATATAGCATACATGTACATATACATACACTACACCAATGCACACAGTAAGGGGGAGTCATATTATGACAAGGATATAAAGATGGTGTAAATATTTCAGTATTATGCACATATCATTTTTTGATACTAATGTCAAAGGGGGAGATTGAAGGCATTATATTTTTCCATTAGTATACTTAGAGAAAAAAATGATCTACACCATCAGTTTACCCTACACCAATAGACATGGCACAACACTATCCGATGCCATTGTTACCCGACAAACACTGTTAAGTGTTGCCCGATGACAAAAAGATAAACGATACCCGACGAGTAACAACAGTGCTACCCGACAGTATAGAAAAGAGAGGAACCCAAAAGATATAGGGAACCCGATGATCAGTTCAATCAAGGAACACCGTCAGACTACAAGTTCAAACTAACAACCAAGAAACGACTGTCAGTTACATCCCACAAAAAGTGGATATGACTTTGCACATCAGATAAATCACTGAAGTTGTATTTATAACTTCTTGATTTTCTTTTAAATCCATTATGTGCAAAGGAAGAAATGTAATATTTATTGTTTTAATTCATTTTACTATTTTAAAACATGCAAACTAAAGATCAAGGTCAAGTTGTAAACCTTAGATCTAAAGAGTTAACATTGTAAATCGTGAATTCAAGATAGGTCAAAATACTTGTATAAATAGGTGCTCAATCCATTGAGAATGAGAGTTGTTCAATGAGGATAGTATCCACGTAGAGAAACTAAAGACTAGACAGAGAATTCATGCAGTATAACACAAACAGATTCAAATCAGTTTTAAAGAACATAATAGAGGCTATCGACAAGAAGAGTAAAGGTATTCATCAATCACTTAAAGGTGATATTATCATTGTAAAGGTTTTAATGGATCTGTAAATCAGCAATAGTAGATTGCATACAGTTAGGTCAACATTTGTACTCATTCTAACAAGTGTAGTACGCTAATGAAATCCTTTCAAAAAAGGTGGGCTTAACCATCCTATTGTAAATATCATAACTAAGTGCACACTTAAATTAGTGTTGCTAAAGCTCTTAATAGAGTAGATATTAATAGGTCTCCACCTTAATACTCTTAACAGGGTAGATCATCAGAAGTGATCAAATTGTAAGCCTTAACCAACTCCCTTCCATTCTGTAGATAGTGAAGTTTTGTTGGTACCATCCCCACCATAGTTTTTACTTCCTAACAAGAGTATTCTGCGATACCGTATCTTGTGTTATGTGTTTGTCAATTTCATGAATGTTTCTATGAATACTATTAAAGATTGTGAACAAACAATATATGCATAAGAAAGAATAACAGTAATGGTTGGTAAATCAGAATTGAATGATCGTTAATGATGAATTGAGTAAAGTATTAAAAGTTTTAGAGGTACTGATTCACTCCTCCCCTCTCAGTACTACTTTCTATTAAGTCCAACAAACTATAGGTGGATGAAATATTTCTAACCTTGTAGTATCTTTTGAAGTTTATTTGGTAAAGTTAGTAAATGCTTGCAGGCAAACCCACTTATTTAAATCCCTGGAGAAGACAAGCCAAGATAACCAGCTATCCCCTTGAACAAAATAGTCACATCCCCAACTAAGCTCCCACACTGTCGAGACCTGACTCTCATGTGCTTGAAGGCCCGAAGAATCTCATTTCTCCAGACAACCTTTAGAGGCAAAGTTGGCCGGTACCCCAGTACCCAGTGACAACTTACATCTGTTGGCAGACCCAGTCACAAAGTCCCGTCAACACTTATCCTCAAAACTTAGTATCAGTTAACACACTTAAATTTTTAAACACTACACTTAATTCTTGAGCTATGTCATGATCTTTTCTTTGTGTGCTGACTGTTATTGATTTTTGTTGAGTTTCCTTGTCTAATGAGTCTCTTCAGGATTCATAGATAGAGGACTTGGGGCATGGGGCATGTTTTTATTTGATTTTTTCTTGTGGGTGTGGTCTTGAAACTCTTGAGTGTCTCTTGTTGTTCCCTTGAAACACTTAGGAGATTTGAGGCTTCATCCTTGACTGTTTTCGCACAACCATTCTACTGGTCATACTGGCACCTATGCCTTGATGCGAGCATGGTTTTGCTACATTAAATTGGGTAAGCTAACATTAAAGTCATCTTGACCTTTATGTCTTTGATGCTTATGTTAGAATCTTTCCACATTCCAATCCAATATAAATCACATTCATATCTTCATAGTTGCACTTGTGACTAGTGATGATTGTGTGATTTTCTGATGTTCGTTAATAATGGCCCAATGCTGAAAATAAGTTCCTTAACATTCTCTAATGAATGATGAACACAAAGTCCTATGTTACAGTTTCTCTATTGCAAGTACACCTTTGCATTTTCATGTAGCTTGCATTGTCAGACCTCATGTTAGTTTGCATTTTTAGGCTGCATTATGAGTTTGAGAGGGTTTTTCCTTCATCTTGCGTGTGGACTTTTAATCAATTGTGGTCATATTTTGATCTTCATTTCCTTATCTTCTTTCATGATCTCAATCAAAATTTTATATCTTAAACAGTTGATTGATTTTGAGGCATTCTCTTTCTTAAGGCAAATTCTCTTTCTTCTCTCCATTTCTTTCCACCTCTTCCAAACTTTTATCTTCCATTCACTTTCCCCCAGTTCTTTTCTTCTAATTCAACCTTGGGGCATAATATTTTGTGCTTGATGATCTACCTTAGTTTTGTGATCCTTATATCTTTCATCTTACATCAAGAACCTTATCTTTAGTTTGATTTGATCAAATTTATCAATTTGTTGTTTCTCCTCTATCTCATTTCAATTTCGATTATGAGGGGGCAATACCTATCAAAATTCAATCCTTGATTCAACTTTATCAATCCTATCAATTACTCTGCTTGGGGCAACCTTGCTTGAGATTCTTATCTTGGAAATGTCAATTACCTATTTACAGGGGTGTTAACCTTGTCCTTTTCAATCAACTTATCTTTGTCCTGATGTGTTCCCGTTCGTCGATCACACATCTGGGTTGTTCTGTGATCCCAAATTGATCTCACACTTCAACTGCATTCTTTGACTACATGTGTTCCCATAAAGATTACACATTAGTCAAAGAGGGGCAAATGTATGCACCCTAAAATGGTCGCCTAGACTATGGGCCCCCATTCTTCAATTTATCAAATGACAGAATCAATTTATCAAATTCCCAAATCAATGCTTTGCAACATTTTAATTCAAATCAATTTCCTTGATCAAATCGTAATTAATTCAATTATTTCAATATTTCCTAAGGTTTGATCATTTCATCAATTATCTTATTTAATTAAAAGAAAACAATCCCTTTTTATTAAATAAAATAATCTTATTTAATTAAAATCCCTTTTTAATTAAACAATCTTATCTTATTTAATTAAAATATCTCTTAATTAAATAATCTTATCTTATTTAATTAAAATCTCCCTTTTAATTAAATAAAATAATCTTATTTAATTAAAAGAAAATCCCTCTTTTAATTAAATAAATAAAACCCCCACTTAAATCCCTCTTTGTGTTGAAAAAAGAAATAAATTAAATAAAAATAAATAAAGTTCCTTTTTCTACACATCTTCCTAAGTGGTGGGCTTTTTTTGCCTCTTAATCATAGCCTTTGATTTTTCCTTTTGAAGATATGAGCACATGGATCAACCAAGATTCAATCTCCACCATTGCTCATTTCTTTTTACCTCTTAATCTCTACCGTCCATTTCTTTTTAAAAGGAAACCTCTCCTTCTCATTTAGATACACTTTTATGCTATTGCTATGCTACAGGTTTGGAGAGAGATTTTGGAGGAGAGTTTGAGCATTTGAGCTTGAACCATGCAACTTCTTTTTCTTGTCTTCTTCTCTCATGCATCCATGGCAATCCATTTAGATTAGATTCATATTAGTTTAGATTCATGTTTCCTTTCATAGATTAAGCTTGCATATTTCCTTCCATGCATTGTTATCATATAGACTAGTTTTCATTTTTATTTGCATGCATATTTGGTGATCACAGAGACTAGCATTCTTGCTCTTCCTCTTTGAATCTCTCATTTCATGGTGTACTTGCATGGGCATAACTAGGTCTAAATTCAGGGCCTCCATTACAAACCCTTGCACTCCATGAATAGGGAGCTATGAGTCTCCATTTGAGACCTCATTCTTGAGCAATCTTGAATATAATGACTCATAGAAGTGTGTCACATTTTCAGCACACAGTATACATACATATATATATTATACTATATATATGTATATGTATATATGTATTGTTGGTCCCACTGAGGGGGGGGGGGGGGGGG
>MU219189.1:234913-251640 GCA_018584345.1 Thuja plicata
GGGGTGAATCAGACAAATCAAACTTAAACTCTTAAAATTGAACTCATTGATTCACTCGGTAAGTACCGAATACAATAAATAACCAAATCACCAAATAACATAATCAACAATAAATCATTCAAACTTAGCAACATCAGATTAACTCATTAACACATTATATAACTTAGTTGACACAAGATTTAACAAGGAAACCCAATTTGGGAAAAAACTCTATGGGAATTGTAACCCACAATAAAAATGTACCCTTCTCAAGTACGCTCAGTTAACAACTTATCATATTAAAGATTACAAACACATTTGATAAATGTGACCATGTTAGGGGATTTACCTCAAATATGTTAAGATATTCACCCTGTTAGGAGTGGCCTTATTAGAGATCTTCAAACACTCTTTTGGAATGTCACCTTAGTCTAGGTTTTAAAAATAGGATGGTTAAATCCACTCAGTTAAGAGATTTCCCTATTACAAATATTATTAAGCAACTGTATACTTTGATCTATAAAAAATAGTAACTCACTATGCTTGGATCAGATCCTTTATTCTCAATTGAATACTGGCATCTCATACTCCATTGATCTCTTTCTCAGACTGTAGATTCTTTAATATGTCTTTCTCTATTCTTCTTGGTAAATGTCGTTCTTCAATTTCTTTACTTCTTTTTTCAATTCGCCAGTAGCCTTACACTCTATCTAATTCTCATTCCTTATATAGACATAATTTTTCCTCTTAATCTCTTTAATTTTCTTTTCCTTCCTTTGTGCTCAGTTTTCGATCATCTTCTTCATATTTCTCAACTCGGTAAACCAAATCACTTTTACCTCAAAACTTGTAACTTTTCTTGGAACTTTCATTTTTTTTAATCGCTTGATCTTTGCCTTAGATCTTCACATTGAATTTTCTTATTCATAGATCTTGTAAAAAACTTCATTTAATTCATTTCCTCATCTAGCTCATCATCGCTTCTCATTAAATTTGATTTCATCATCATTTAATATCAGTATCTTGTACTCGGTAATACTTGCTTTGCAACTCGATAACTAAATTCTTCATTGCTCGGTGTCTAACTTGTTCTTGGTGCTCAGTGATCGAAAACTATAACTGAATCACATAACATTCTACCATCTGACTCAGTCTATCTTAGTAAAGTATCTCTTTCATTCATTACTTAATTTATTACAATTCTTGACTTGATCAATCAAATGTACCGATTTGATAACATCAAATATATAGTAGAAAATAACTATAACATCATTACTTCATCATTGTATGATATGTATTTGTCACCCATTTAACTTTTCCTCTTAAGATATGGTAACACAATAAAAATCAATTAAAAAATTTCTTGGCATCAATGACAAAACAACAACTGATCTATCCATTTCTACAATCATGATACTCGGTATCACTCGGTCTTCATCATCCCCATCAGATATTCATCAATTAATAAAAATCTCCCTCTTTGGCATTGATGGAAACCACTATAACAATGTTATAGCAATTGATGATGGCATCTCTTAAATACATAACTGTACTCCCTCTGAGTTGATATATCTATTTCCACTTTGATATTTCTGATCTAAATCTCCCTCTTGGATAAATCTTCTATTTCTATAGCATACATTCTGAATCTCCTTCATGAGTATATATTAGCAATTTATTCTTCTCTCTCAATATCTCTCTGTAGATAAATTTCATCAATTTGTTATTCTCCCTCTTTGACAACAATGCCAAAAAGTCATACTCCTGAAAACTGTTAGAATAACTGAGCGGGGGGGGGGTAAACCAATGGCCTCAAAAATATTCCAATAAATCAACCCAAAAAATTAATACCACAATATTAAGCCTCTAGTTATCTTAAGTCCTACAAGATGTATGCCTTCAAATAAACTTATCAAATAACTACTGCTCGGAGTTCACTGTTTAAACCTTATTCTTATGTTTACCAAATAACAGTCTTTCATTTACTGAAAAATAGTAAATTTCTTAGTTTTTACCGATCAATCCAAATTAGTTATGTATAATGCAAAATATTAAAGTAATGACTCATAAACACATTTACACATTGATTTTTAATGTAGAAATCCTGTTAAGGGAAAAATCACTTGGGACTGGTAACCCAAAATTTTCACTCTTCTAAAGTGAGCTCAGTGAAGAGCCAACCCTATTAAAGGTTACAAACACACTGGTAGGTGTGACCTTGTTAGAGGATTTAAATAGAATAGTTTTTCACTTGATATCGGGCATCTCTATGCTACCTTCTATGACCAAACCCAGTGTAGTTTGTCAAATGGTATCTGGCATCTCATCCTATCTTCATGATCAAACTTTTTGATACTCCTTGGGATGTATCCCAATATAGAAAGGATTGTTAAGTCCTTCTCAGTTAAGATACTTTCTGAATCAATGGTTAAACTAAAACAACAAATGATCTGTTCACACATACAACTTATACTTGCATATTTTTAGATCTATTGTAAACTCATTTTACCTCTAATCAATATGTCTTTTCAATACATTTGCTCCACTTCTTTCTACTCGGTGATGTTGTGCTTCTTATTTTCTTGGTGTCCGCAGAAATCTTTAGCTCTTTCCTCATCTCGATTGATAAGGAATGTATGAAGTTGCTCTTCATTAGTTTCTCTTCAACATCCTTCTTTTTAATTCACTCCCCTTAATTCATAATGAATTAAGTTGTCTCTTTATAGACATGATATCATTATTTCTCACTTCTTGATTTTCTTGTTCTTGGTGTGATCCACAATATTATCCAATCTTTCTTTAACTCTTAAGTCAAGTTTTATCTTGTAGATTTCTCCTTGAAAACTGGATAAAAGAACTTTAAATATTTTACTTATCTCTGGATTTAAATTGTCGATGAAAATAGTGTCAACAACCAGTTAAGTTTATCTTTAGCTCTACCAGCTAAGTATTTTGTCATTTCTGAACTTTAGTTAACTTTGGTGTTTTAACTCTTTGATAGCTTCGGTCAATAATTCAGTTCTCCTCGGGCTTCTTCATCGATGTTGTCTATCCATTGGGGTTGTCTATCCTTTGGGATTTTCTGTCCGTCGGTTAACACTATAATTCTAGCTGTTGGTAATGCTTGTGATTCTGCTCATTGGTAATGTTTGTCAGTTTCTTTGCTCGGGCATTACTGTGACTTTGCTCTCAATTTTCTCTGTCTATCAAGTTCCACTAACCATCGGTGTTTGTAGTCACTTAGTGAATGCTAGTGTTTTATGCATTACTGAAAGCATAATCTTTATCTCTTTGATTCTCTGAAGTCTTTGACACTTTGAATATAACCGATCAAATTATATCAAGTTGACATCAATGAAAATACAATCCATTAACTGATTTAACGTTTTGCATTATCTTTCAACATTTTGATGATCAACTTAAAATCTTCAAACATTCAATCAGTTACATGTCACCAATCTCTCCCTTTGGCATTGATGGCAACACACTGCATTATCACACTATATTATTACTAATATAATATGAAATATAATAGTTTGAAGTTCATCAATCTCTCCTATTATAACTAATACAAATATCTGGCTCTTGGTAAGCTCATATAGCTTAGATTTTTTTCTTCCAAAGTGTGTTCTTCAATCTTTAATCCCTTTACTGGATAGATGTAGAAGCTTCTATCTCTGTTTCTGATATGTGTTTTTCCTTGACTGTTCCTATCTTTGATCATCTCTTTTTCCTTTGACAATAATCTCTTGCTTAGTATGTATTCTCTCCCTTTTGTTACTACTCTCCCTTAGATGGATATTTCATATGTAATCTCTCCCTTTGAATTCTTAGGAACTTCTCTCCATGGATAATGATATAATATCTCTTTTTTGATAATGAGAATCTCTCCCTTTTGATAATGAGATTATATCTCCCTTATAGTTCCTGAAAATGAGATAATCTCCCCCTTTGACAAAAATGTGAAACAATTTTTCATATCATCTTCCATCCCTTTATAATATACTCCTTGAATTTCCCTATCTATTAGCAATACATTGGCTCTGGTGTTCAGTGTAGATTTGTACCTTGCTGTGTATAGATGTATCTTTGCAGTCCATCTCAGTGCTTGCATCAACATGAATAAACTTTTGATTTGTGTAGGATGATGCAACTTCCTAGTTAGCTTTACTGACTGATAGACAAGGGTTGAACCCTAGTCTCTGTCTCAGGTACTCAAATATATCTTTCGGTAATGGCTTTGTTACTATATCAGATGATTGTTCCTTGGATTGAACATATTCTAGTATCACCTGCTTTTCTTGCACTTGTTCTCTTAAATAGTGATATTTGATTTCTATATGCTTAGTCTTAGCATGCATGACTAGATTTTTAGGAATGTTAATTGCACTAGTATTATCACAATAGATAATCACTAGTTCAAGAATTTTCATATTCATAACTTCCAGCAATTGTTTGATCCATGCAATATTAGAGCAATTTGCACCACCAACAGCCACATATTTTGCTTCTATAGTAGATTGCGAGATGTATCCTTGCTTCTTGTTGATCCATGTGACAAGTCTGTCACCCATGAAAAATGCTCCTCCAGTTGTGCTCTTTCGGTCATCAATGTTTCTAGCCCAATCAACATCTATATAGTATTGTAGCTCAAATTTTCCTTTTATTTTATACCATAAGCCATATTCCTCAGTGTTCTTTAGATATCTTATAATTCTCTTGACAATAGTCATATGTGATTCTTTGGGATTAGTAGAGAATCTTGCAACTATTCCAACTGCATGTGCAATATCTGGTCTAGTATGAAAAATATACATTATTTTTCCAATCATTCATCTATCCAAGGTCTAATTTACCTCATTTGACTTATCTTCCCTTTTTATCTTACATTCGGTTGCCATAGGTGTTCCAACTAGTTTGGAATCTTCCATCTTGAATATCTTCAGTACTTCCTTGATGTATTTGGACTGAGTGATATATATGCCTGCATCTTGTTGAAGAATCTGTAGACCAAGAAAGAATTTGATCTCCCTAAAAATAGACATTTCAAACTCTTTTCTCATTTCATTAGCAAGAATTTACATAACATTTTATTTCCCCCAAAAATGATATCATCAACAAATATTTCAGCAATCATAATATTACCATCGGTATCTTCTTTTAAGTACAGATTGTTATTTTCACTTGTTCTTACAAATTCAATGCTTATGAGATATGAATGAAGTCTTTCATACCAGGCTCTCAATGTTTTTTTCAATCCATACAAGTCTTTATGTAATCTACATATCATATTTCTCTTGTCTGGATCAACAAACCCTTCTGGTTGTTCAATGTATACCTCTTCTTCCAGTATTCCATTTAGGAATGTAGATTTGACAACCATCTAGTATACCTTGAATCCTTTGATTGTAACATAAGAAAGAAGAATTCTAAATCCTTCTAGTCTAGCAATAGGTGCAAAGGTTTCACCATAATCAATACCTTCTTCTTGTGCATACCCCTTGCATACTAATCTTGCTTTATTTATTGTGATTTCTCCATTCTCATTCATCTTGTTTTTGAATATCCATATGGTACCAATGAAATTCTTTTCATCTGGTCTCAGTACTAGTGTCCATGTACTATTCTTCTCTGTCTGTTCTATTTCTTCATTCATAGCACTGACCCATTCTTCATTCTCAAGTGTAGTATTAACAGATTTAGGTTCAAAATCACAAAGCAAACATCTAGTATTTAGTGACTAACTTCTTGTTCTCATTCCAACCTTCTTGTCTCCTATGATTTGATTCTGTGGATGATGTCTTCTGACATACTTGGAAATTTTTAGTTCAGCTCTTTTTCCATCATTCTAATCATCATATTGACCTTTGTTTTGATCTCCATTGCTTGGTACATCATCTTGAGTATTTTCCTGATTTTTGGTAATTGTAGCCTGATGCTCAGGTGCAATGTTTTGCTTCTCGAGAGTGATACAATGTTGCTCAGGTAGAGTTTTAGGTTCTTCAGTGTAAACAAACTTATTTTAGTCTTCTGGTTCTTTTCTTCTTTCCTTATCATTCTTTTCTGCAAATTCATCTATTCTTACATTTGCACTTTCAATGATCTTGTTAGATGACTTGTTAGTACATTTATAAGCCTTAATTTTGGTGGAATACCCTAGAAAGATACCTTCATCACTTTTGGACTCAAGCTTTCCATTTCTATCATCTTTCAAATTATAACATTGACTACCAAAAATTCTGAAGTAACTTACATTGGGTGTGTAACCATACCAACTCATAGAGTGTCTTCTTTGTATCTTTCTTTAATTGTACTCTTTTCAATGTGTAGACAATAGTACTGACAGCTTCCCTCCAAGGATTTTGAGTTATGATTTTATCAATCATTAATGTTCTTGCACATTCAACAATTGATCTATTTATCCTTTCAACGATTCCATTTTGCTGTGGTGTTCTCGGTGCAAAAACCTATCTTTTAATTCCATGCTCATTACAAAAATTAGTGAATTCATATGAAATAAATTCCCCTCCTCTATCTGACCTTAAGAATTTCAATTCCTTATCACTTTGATTTTATACCATATCCTTATACCATTCAAACATCTTGAATGCTTCTGATTTATCTTTTAAGAACATTATTGTCATCATTCTAGACTAATCATCTACAAAGAGAATGAAATACCTATCTCCATAGTAACTCTTTGTCCTCATGGGTCCACATAAATCAGTATGGACAAATTATAGAATTGCATTATATGTATGGGCTTTACTCTTGAAACTATACTTTGTCATCTTACCTTTTTGAAAATTCTTGCACATGATATGCTCAGGCTTTGACATGCTTGGTAAGCCTCTAACTTTTCCTTTATTACTTATCTTTATCATGTTGTCAAAATTCACATGACATAATCTCTTATGCCACAACCATATGTCTTCATTTCTAGCGATCAAACAAGTGGTGTTAATGTCATCAAGATAGAAAAGGTTACCTTTTGTTTGTTCACCAGTTCCGATCAACCTTCCTGATTTATTGAAGATCTTTGCCTTCTTATTCTCAAATGCTACTTGGTGACCTGTATTATTCAGCTGTGAAACACTTAATAGATTATAATTCAGTCCTTTTACCCAGTAAGAATTCTCACATTTGATTAGGTTATTCAACATTATGGTTCCTTTACCTTCAACTGGACAAGGTGTGTCATTACCCATTCTTACTGATCCACCATTATAGTATTCAAAAGTTTCAAAATTTTGTTTATCACTGGTCATGTGGTGAGTGTAACCACTATCTATAATCCAGACATAATTCTTACTAACCTTAGATATGAGTGCAACTTCTACATATCTTTCTTCTTCTTTGTCTGAATCATCATTCATGGCTACAAATACCATCTCAATGTCTTCTTCAGATTTGATGTCAGTATCATCAACTCTATTCTCAGCTAGGGAACAAGCTTTCTTTCCTTTGTACTTCTAGTCTTGGGTATCTCTTCTATTAGATTGTTGGTTGCTTTAGTAATATTTGTTATCACCTTGGCCAAAATTCTTTTCATATGTTCTGTCAATACTTCTATCATATTTTCTTCTGTTAGGACATCTTGCAGCAAAGTGTCCAACCTCTTTAAAATTAAAACATACAAGTGGTAATTTACCTTTGTATCTACCTTTGCCTCTCTGCAATATTCTTTACATTAGTGCTTCAATCTCATCAAGTCCTTGATCCTCATTATCACTTTCACTATCATTTCTAATCGTGTGTCTGTGACTTGACTTACTTATTTTCAAAGAAGATTTGAATGCAGACTCTATAGATGGTAAGACACTATTATCAAATTTAATCATTTGAAATGAAATCAGTCTACCAATCAGACTATCTAGAGTAACTATATTGTTTGCAAATGCTCTCATTTATTGTATAGCAGATACTCTAATAGCATATATAGGCAGTAAGGTTCTTAGGATTTTACTTACCACTATCTATTCTTTAAGTACACCTCCAACTCCTCAGATAACATTGACTACCTCTTTGATTCTGCAGCTATACTGAGTGATATTTTCTCCTTCTTTCATCCTTAGGTCATAAAACCTACCTCTTAGGATTTCTTCCTTTGCTCTTAGTACATTTGCATTTCCTCCATGTACCAGCTTGAATTTATCCCACATTTTCTTTGCACAGGTGCAGGTTTTTACATCTTCAAACTCAACATCGGAGAGTGAGGAAGCAAGTTCTATCATTATGCAATTATGTTCATGCTTTTCTCTCAATTTCTCAAGAGTGTGAGGTCCTAAAGGCAAAACATATTCAGTTTCAAGGTGTTAAGTAATATCATTACCAATACCTAATAGGCAGAGTCTTATTCTACTCTGCCATGATGCAAAGTTGTCTTTATTCAACTTGGGCACATCTCAATTATTCATCTTGTGATATTTTTCTTGAGCTGTTAAACTCCCTTTCTATGCACACAAGCTCTGATACCAATTTTTAGAATAACTGAGAGGGGGGGGGGGGGGGGGGGTGAATCAGTGGCCTAAACAATATTCTAATAAATCAACTCAAAAAATTAGTATTGTTGACAAGACTTTGTGTCTGATCTGCCAACAGATGTAAGTTGTCATCGGGTACCGGGGTATCGGCCAACTTTGCCTGTAAAGGTTATCCGGGGAATAAATTATCTGGGCCTTCAAGCACTTGAGTGTCAGGTCTCGATAGTGTAGGAGCTAAGTTGGGTGTGTGACTATTTTGTTTGGGGTGATAGCTGGTTTTTCTTGGCTCATCTTCTTCAGCGATTTTGTTAGGTCAAGGTTTCCTGCAAGCACTTGGAATATCAAACAAAATTAAGAAGATATGCCAGGGTTAGAGTGTATCAATTCTACTTGTAGTTATGAAAATACATTTAAAACATCAACCATGCTCTAATGAACTATACTAAATACTAAATATACATAGAACCAGTGATTCATACATGTTCAATAGCAAGGGAAAAGATGTCATTAATCTACTTAAACACTAGAGCAAAGGACATCAGAAACATACATCACAAAAGAGTGTTAAGTCAGAGATCAAGACACCAACAACATCATTATGAGAATCCTTCCTTCTTCATTAATAGTTTTCCAGCATCACTGGTGTGTACATCAATAACTCCAAGAGAGGATATGTCTACCAAGAACTACTAAGAACTACTGAGCATTGAGCTCTGCAACTAGAAGAAATGAAATGCTAAAATTCTATTACTATGGACTGCAAAATCATCAAGTTTTCCGATCCTGGGAATGAGGTCAGACTTCTTATTTATACACATACTTTCCCTAAATTTAACCTAATCTAACTTTACACTCCAACAATAAAATATAATATCCAGTGGCTGGTAGTACTTGCACCACATTTACAACAACCTTGAAAAGAACAGAGGTCAGACATGTCAGACTAATAAGACAAGAAGAGAGGTATGGAAGAATCAACATTGAGGAGAGTGCTATAGATAGAAGAGAAGAAATATGATCTCTCTAGAGTTCAAGGCTACATGCCTCATCAATGCAATATGTGGCTCACTATCTTCGATGCGCCAGGTAGTTAATGTTGGAGTGGCATCTTGGGAAGACCATCTGTCAGAACTATCCCTCTAGCTGACACACCCTATCGAGATCACCTACTCTCTGGCCCTATTATTAATGTTGGATAGTGATCAGTTAGCTTCGGGGAACTTGAACACGGGCCACCAAAAGAATACAACATTGTTGGATCCGGGTCTTTGGGATCCGAGAGCTTACGCTCAAATAATAATGAATGTAAAACAATGAACCCTACTGGTGATAATCTCTAGAATCTGGGGAATTTTAATTCCCCTTTACTATTCTTAAATACCTCCAAAATTTAGCTGATGCCATCCTCATCTATGTCCTTAATGCTTCTCCACTAGCTGCGGACAGCTTTGAACTTCTCTTCAACTTCTCCGGCCCTATTCTGGAATTCATCTACTAATTTTATGATGTCATGAGCCCAGAGCTTCATCTTTGATATCCTTGGTAGCTTTCCTCCGTCAAAGTCCCTGACAGACTAATATAGGGACTCCATTAGCTCATCATACTTACTGAGGACATAGTCCTCTGGGGTGAATGTTCTGGTGGTGAAGGGGTCTACTTGTGACACCCTTACCATGAATGCTTTAAATAGGCCCAAAGGATACCAGACCATAGTTACTTTCGCTCTTAGGGCCTTAACCAGTTGCTTGCATACCTTGATCTATAGGCCAAGTCTGGAGTACTGGGCCCAAAGGGACTCAAATGATTCCTCCCCCAAAATTTCCATCTCTGTGACGACCTCTTCCCTAGAGTTAAAGACTTCATCCAACCAGTTTTCCATCCTCATATTTCTCTAAGTCTCCCTCCCATAGGATGGTGGAGACGTTCACCTGATTTAATAGATTGTTGATTTGGTAAAGATCCGGGAGTGATATCACTAAAAATTTCCTTATGACCGTTATCTGCTCAGTAATCCACCCATCCATGGCCTAGGCCTTCTTCTTCATGGCCCTTAGAGTATCCACGTCACCCTGTGCAAGTGGTAGTCGAGAGGTGGAAGCTTCTGGATGGATCTCAGCTAGGGGCTGTGTAAGTTATGTCACAAGTCCTAGGAGATTCTCATTATTTTTTCTTTCCTCCTTCAACTTATGGGCCTATTTATTATACCAGGCCTCTATTTCCTGTGTTGCCTCTTGTAGTAGGTCTAATTCTCCCTTCTTATCTCTCCTCCTAGAGGCACTTCGGTGATTGTATAATCTTTGGCCCTTACTACCACTACATGTGTATCTAGGGGAGGTGTTGCAATTGTTGCAACTATACTTCCTTTTGGACCAGCCCGAAGGGTATGGACTGTCCAGGCCTTTTTAGGATTTTTGGCCTCTATGTTTTAGGCCATCATTTTGGCCAGGGAGAGTGGAACACCTGTTGCTACTGCGGAGGCCTTTCTCTTTCTGGATTCCACCAGCCAATGCGGCAGATGGGGAAGTTTTTCTGCCAAGGCCTGGGCGTTGGGACTCCCTCTGAAGTCTGACGTTGCATTTCTGGTATCTACAGTGTCATCAGACTCTTTCTCCTTTCCCTATCCCTATTCTTGTTCCTTCTCTCTGGGGGCCTCAGTGTCTTCCGTCCTATTGGCATCCTCTTTTGTGATGTCTGGGATTTCTTCTCCACCAGTATCAACATCACCTGTATCATCGGGGATTTCCCCATCCTTCTCAGCATCAGGAAAATCAACATTCATATCCTTAGGGATTGTCCCCTCATCTTTCTTCCATTGTTGTTCTTCTTTGATGTTATTTTCCAGGTTATCTTCCTCCATTGGAACATCTTCCGGAGGTGGCAGAGGTATTTGGCCTAGGTTCAGTGTTTGGGCCACTGTGATCACCTCACTGAATGTACTCTGGGGTAGATGGTCACCCAGAGTAACCAAAGGAATTTGGAGCATGATGATTGGGGTTACGGTTGATCCCATGTGTCCAGTTTCCCTAGTCATCAGTTACTTGTCTATTTTTTTCCTTGGTTTTTCCTCAATCTTTTGGACCGGTGTTTCCTCCCACTAAGGCTCCTTTTGTGCTTCTTCCTAGACTTCCTTCTCTAAGGTAGCTTCTTTCTCTGGGATTTCTTTTTCGGTGGGGATCTCTTCCTTTTCTTGGGTGGCAATTTCTTCCACCGCCTAATCTATCTCCCAGTGCAGGTTCATAAGCTCATCCATCCTGAAGATGTCATCAGAGTAATCGTGCGGGGGAGAGACCTCTGTTATATCCTCTAGTTTAGGAGAAACCAAACTGACCTCAACTGAGGGGATATTGGGCATGATGGGGCCCATGTCTATGCTTGGGGTGGGGTCTACCTTCTACTTCTTCTTTCTTTATAATGGGGCCCTAGCATCCAAAATATTGATGACATATAACTGATTGAATGTTTTACAATGTTAAGTTGAAGATAGTGCAAGGCATTAAATCAGTTAATGGTTTGTATTGTCATTGATGTCAACTTGATATAATCTATACGGTCATGTACATAATGCCAAAGACTTCAGATAATTAAATGGAACAAAGGTTATGCTTTTAGCAATGCATAAAAGTGAAGTATTCACTAAGTGACAGACAACACCGACGGAGTGCACACCATCGGTAAAGCCAAAGAAGAAAAGTCACAGTGGTACCCGATAAGTTGAAGAAAGTGTTGCCCAGTGAAGCAAACCATAGGTTGCCTAATGAGCTAAAAATAGAGTTACCTGACAAGTAAAAATCCAATGATGCCTGACAGACGGAGATCCCAAAGTTAACTAGAGTCACACTGACATAACTGGCAGTTGTAACCAACGACTAATTGAAGAGTTGACCGATGGAATAGAGAGTTTAGAAAATGAAAAAATATCTAGCTGGCAAGAGCTAAAGATAAACTTAACTGGTTTTTTTCATTTTTTTATTTGACCATAGTTAAGTGATTGATTTAAAGAAGATTTGTACAGTTGGAAAGAAGATAACTATGAGATAAATTAGGAGTTATGATTTAAATCAGATTGGCTGGATTTTTTTTCACACCAAGAATGAAGAATCAAGAATTAAGAAATATCATGTCTATATAAGAGACAAGCATTATTCATTCCAAATATACATGGAAGGGGAGTGAATCAAAAGAGGATGTTGAAGAGAAACTGATGAAGGATAACTTCATACAGTCCTGATCAATCAAGCTAAGGGAGAACTAAAGAATTTTGTAGACACTGACAAATAGTGAGAACAAAACCACAGAGAAGAAAGTGTGGAGCACAAAGAATTGAATTGATATATTGATAAGATAGGTAATGTACTTAAATAGATCTAAAAATTTACAATTCAAGTTGCATTAGAAACAGGTCATTTTATTTCAGTTTAACCATTGAAGCATCAAGTCTCTTAACAGAACAGGACTTAACAGTCTTTTATATATTGAGGTACATCCCAAGGAGTGCCAAAAAGGTTGATTCATGAAAGTAGCACTAGATTTGCCTAAAGCCTATTGATAGTCTAAGAAAGAGGCTGATTCAAGGATGGTAGCAAACTAAGTTTCTTGATACTAAGTGACAACCTATATGTATAAAATCCTCTAACAAGGTCACACCTAACAGTGTGTTTGTAACCTTTAACAAGGTTATCTCTTAACAGGGCTCACTTCAGAAGAGTGAAAATTTGGGGTACCAGTCCCAGTGGTTTTTCCCTCAACAGGGTTTCCATGTTAAAATCCAAGTTTTACATGTGTATGGTTTATTAATTTACTATTTTACATTTCACATATGCATTTCTGGATATATCGGTATACTCTGCTTATTTACTGTATTTTGGTAAATAGTTATACTGCATATCGGTAATCAAAGAGAATAAGGATAGACAAGGAAAATTGACAGACAGTTAATCATTATAAGTATTTTCATGGCATGCATCTTGTAGGGACTTACTAATTTGAGGTTTATTTGATTGGTGGTTAGTGATTAAAGGATAAATTTTTTAGGCCACTGATTCACCCCCCCTTTCAGTTGTTACTAACAATTGGTATCAGAGCTTGTGTGCTTAGAAGGAAGGTTTCAAGACCTAAGTCAAAGATCACAAGATGAACAGACGAGATGTGCCCAAGTTGAACAGAGATAATTTTGCTTCATAGAAAAGCATAATAAGACTCCACCTATCAGGTATTGGTAATGATGTTACTCAATTCCTTGAAACTAAATATGTGTTTCCCATAGGAGGACCAACAGTTGAAAAAATGAGAGAGAAGCATGAACATAATGGCATGATGATAGAGCTTGCTTCCTCACTCTCTGATGCTGAATTTGAAGATGTCAAAGAATGCAAATCTGCAAAGCAGATGTGGGACAAATTGAAGCTTGTACATGGTGGTGACAAATTTTTTTTGAGAGCCAAGGTAGAAATCCTTAGAGGAAAGTTTGATGATCTCAAAATGAAAGAAGGAGAAAACATCACTTAGTAAAACACAAGAATTAAAGAGGTTGTCAATGCTATGCGAGGAGTTGGAGGTGTACTAGAGGAAGATACAGTGGTAAGTAAAATTCTAAGAACCTTACTACCTACCTATGCTATTAGAGTATCTTCCATTCAAGAAATGATAGCAGTAGAAAATAGCAATGTTACTCTAGATAGTTTAATTGGAAGACTGATTTCATTTGAAATGAATAACTTTGATAACAGTGTCTTACCAAACATAGAGTCTACATTCAAAACTTCTATGAGAATAAGTAAATCAAGTCACAAAGACACTATAAGAAAAGATAGTGATAGTGAAAATGAAGAAGATGATCTTGATGAAATTGAAGCACTTATGGCCAGAAGAATGCAGAGAGGCAAAGGTAAATTACCACTTGTTTGTTTTAATTGAAAAGAGATTGGACACTTTGCTGCAAGATGTACTAACAAAAGAAAAGATGATAGATCTTTTGAGAAAAAGGTCTGACAAAGGTGATTACAGAAGCTACTGACAATAAAAAAGAAGAGATACTCGAGACTACAAGGACAAAGGAAAGAAGGTCAACTACGTAGCAAAATGCAAGGATGATGATACTAACATCGAATCTGATGAAGATATTGAGATGGTGTTTGTGGTTGTAAAGGATGATTCAGATGATGATGAAGAAAGGTATGTAGAAATAGCTCTCATATCTGAAATTAGTAAAAATGATTTTTGAATCATAGATAGTGGCCGCACTCATCATATGACCAATGATAAGAAAAAGTTTGAGACTTTTGAATACTACAAAGGAGGATCAGTAAGAATGGGAAATGACACACCTTGTCCAGTTGAAGGTAGAGGAACAATAATGTTGAATAACTAGATAAAATGTGAGAATTATTATTGGGAAAATGGATTCAATTATAATCTATTGAGTGTCTCTCACTTGAATAATTTAGGTCACAAAGTAGCATTTGAAAATGAGAAGGCAAAGATCTTCAACAAATCTGGAAATCTGATTGGTACCGGTGAGATGACAAAAGGTAACTTATTCTATTTGAATGATATTGACTCCACTTGCTTGATTTCTACAAACGAGGACATATGGTTATGGCACAAAATATTGTGTCATGTGAATTTTGACAACATGATTAAAATATGCAAAAAGAGAAATGTCAGAGGCTTATCGACAATGACCAAGCCCGACAACATCATGTGTAAAAACTGTCAAAAAGGTAAAATGACAAAGTATAGTTTCAAAAGCAAAATTCATACATCTGATGCAATTCTAGAATTAGTCCATACTGATTTATGTGGACCTATGAGGACAAAGAACTATTATGGAGATAGATATTTTATTCTCTTTGTTGATGATTACTCTAGAATGATGACAGTCATGTTTCTAAAAGATAAATCTGAAGCATTCAAGATGTTAAAATGGTATAAGGATTTGGTAGAGAAACAAAGTGGTAAGGATCTAAAATGTTTGAGATCAGATAGAGGAGGTGAGTTTATATCAGATGAATTCACTAAATTTTGTAATGAGCATGGTATAAAAAGATAGGTTTCTACACCAAGAACACAACAACAAAATGGGATTGCTGAAAGAAGGAACATATCAGTAGTTGACTATGCTAGAACACTAATGATAGAAAAAGGAATCACCCAAATATTTTGGAGAGAATCTGTCAGCACTGCTATTTACACACTAAATAGAGTACAACTAAAGAAAGACACCAAGAAGACACCTTATGAGCTATGGTATGGATACACACCAAATGTGAATTATTTTAAAATTTTTGGTAGTCAATGTTATATCTTAAAAGATGATAGAAATGGAAAAATTGACTCCAAGAGTGATGAAGGAATTTTTATAGGGTATTCTACCAAGAGAAAGGCTTACAAATGTCTAAACAAAGCCTCTAACAAAAATTATTAAAAGTGCAAATGTAAAGATAGATGAATTTGCAGAGAAGAATGAACAAGAAAGCACTAAAGAACCAGGGGACTACAATAAGCTCACTTACAACGAGGAACCTGACACTCTACCCTACCAAAAATGTAGAGCACCTGAGTTGCAAATCACTGTTCTAGAACATCAGGCTGCAAATACTGACGGTCAGGATAATGATCAAGAAAATGTGCAAGGTGATGAAGAACAAAATGAAGATCAAAATAATGATCAAGCTAATAGACAAAGGACTATACCTGTACTTGCAAGATATGTAAGGAAGAACCATCCAGAGGTCTAGATCATAGGAGATAAGAAAGCTAGTACAACAACAAGAATTAAGTCTTTATACGCAAGTTGCTTAATTTGTGAGTTTGAGCCAAAATGTGTCAATGCTGCACTAGATAATGAGGAATGGATAAGTGCTATGAATGATGAGATTGAGAAAATTGAGAAAAAAAAAACATGGTCACTTGTGCCAAGACCAGATTACAAGAATGTCATTAGTACAAAATGGATATTCAGGAATAAACTAAATGAGACGGAGAAGTCACAAGGAACAAAGCAAGACTAGTATGCAAAAGGTATGCATAAGAGGAAGGTATAGAATATGGAGAGACCTTTGCACCTATTGCTAGGCTAGAAGGAGTGAGAATACTACTTTCTTATGCTACATACAAAGGATTCAAAGTATTTCAAATGAATGTCAAGTCAACATTCCTAAATGGAATACTTGAAGAAGAGGTATACATTGAGCAACCATAAGGGTTTGTAGATCCAGACAAGAGGAACATGGTATGTAGACTTCACAAAGCCTTGTATGGATTAAA
>MU219189.1:253437-272729 GCA_018584345.1 Thuja plicata
ACAGTCTTCTATATATTGAGGTACATCCCAAGGAGTGCCAAAAAGGTTGATTCATGAAAGTAGCACTAGATTTGCCTAAAGCCTATTGACAGTCTAAGAAAGAGGTTGATTCAAGGATGGTAGCAAATTGAGTTTCCCGATACTAAGTGACAACCTATATGTATAAAATCCTCTAACAAGGTCACACCTAATAGTGTGTTTGTAACCTTTAATAGGGTTGGCTCTTAATAGGGATCACTTTAGAAGAGTAAAAATTTGGGGTACCGGTCCCAGTGGTTTTTCCCTCAACAGGGTTTCCACGTTAAAATCTAAGTGTTATGTGTGTATGGTTTATTACTTTATTGTTTTACATTTCACATATCCATTTTTGGATATATCAGTATACTCTTCTTATTTTCTATATTTTGATAAATAGTTATACTGCATATCGGTAATCAAAGAGAATAAGGACAAACAAGGAAAATCGACAGATAGTTAATCATTATAAGTATTTTCATGGCATGCATCTTGTAGGGACTTAATAATCTGAGGTTTATTTGATTGGTGGTTAGTGATTAAAGGATAAATTTTTGAGGCCATTGATTCACCCCCCCCCTCTCAGTTATTACTAACAAAGATGTGTAGACTCCACCTCTGCGAATGCCTTCCTGCTCATTAGTGATGCCACTGGGGTTGCGAGGAGGCCAAAGGAAAGATGGGCACTTATCTTCTGGCTTGTCAGCCTTGATGACTCCATTTGTTCTTGTATCTATGCCATCATGAGGAGTAGACCTTTGGGAGGCACTTGGGGAGGCACTTGGGCTAGGGTACCTTCTTTCTCCTTCCCCTGGCTTTTGTTGGGTCCCATGGCTTTGGAGGTCGAAGTAGACCTCCAAACAATTGACCCTTTTTGGGTGCTCCTTGGACACACCTGCTCAAAATATTTATGACTGTTATCTATAATGGGGCAGCATACCTCCTCAATTGTTAAGTTTTCTGGGGTGCCCCAATCCATCGGAGGGAGGTTTAATTTATGTATCCCCTATTCTTTGTGCAATAGATTCTCTAGAGGCCCATCATTTGTAAAACCCTTTGGGAAACCCCAAAGGTCGAGGGATTTCATCAAACCTTTGGACATCCAAGAACGCTAGCGGGCCTGGAGATCAAAAATATCTTGGAAATCTTCCCATAAATCTTTAATATCTTCTGTATGTGGTGGGGATGCCCAGGGAAGTGTCATTGCTATCTTTCCCAGCAGATCAAAATTGCTTCTGGTATGGTGGAACTCTGCCAGTTGCAAAGTTTTTAGTTCATTGTCAAGCTCCTTTGCCACAGCAAGGCTCCAAGAATAGTTCTCTCAAGAGATTGGAAATGGGACATTAGTAACCTTCTTCACTGTGAAGTGGGCATGTAGCTCCAGAATCTATCTATAGTACTCCAAAAGAATGATTCTATCCCCACAATATTGAGGGAGTAGGTAGGGTTTCCCAGAGAAGATGATCACCCGAATGTATGTATGCTATTGGAATTGAATGAAGTAATTTTTGTAAGTACTAACCAGGTTCATTGCCTCTTGCAACAATTGGTATACAGTGTCCCAAGTCAGTGTCAAAATGTTATGGTAAACAAATGCATTGTTTACCTGACAAAAATTAGGGAAGCTAAGTTCCCACTGGACCTGGGGGTAATGATCCCATGGCACCAACTGGCCGGGTCCATTCCCAAGAATGCCCACTATCTGCAAACCCTTAAAAGAAGGTGTCTATTGGCCAATGCGCATAGTACGTAGGATTTCATGTAGAATTTTGAAGTCTGGAGGATGCTTTTTAACTGCACATCTACATGGTTGGTAATGATAGCCGCCCAGTTGAAGGTCTGACTATGGGTGGTGATGTAGTAGAGAAAGTAATACATCCATGCAAAGAATTCCCAAGAATGGGGCTCTCCAAAGAGCCTACATAAAAATATAATCCCTGCCTGAATACATTCTTTAAAATCCTCGTGGGGAATCTCCTGCTTCATCTTTTTACAGTCCCTTCTCAGGGACTTTAGCTAGTGAGTGTTGAGATGTTTCTAGGAGAGAAGGGAAGCTTCCTCGAACTATTTTAATGATGTGGACTGGGAGAGAACAATGGATCCCTTGAATTGGGGGATCCCCAACCCCAAAGCAAAAGTAGCTGCATCCAGATTGAAGATGGGTGCTGGATAGTGTAGTGGCTGAGGATTAGCAAGAAAAACAACCTGGGTGGGGCCATTGTAGAACATTTCTATTTGGAGTATTAGCTTTGGTTCTTGCACCAAGCAAGGAAAACTTGCAGCTTTGATAATCCTAGAGGGGGCCATGTATTTTTCCATATCATCTCCTACGGTCCTCTATTCGTATATGGCTTGGACCAAGCCCTACATTTTAGCACGTAGTCTGAGCTCTATGTCTATTATTTCTTGCAACTTGGAGTCCACCTTGGACCCCATGAGAACACCCTCCCTTAGGTACATGGATATTAGTAATAGTTTGGCCAGCATCTTTTTAGCCTTAGGCTTCGTGGCCGCCTGAGTGGAGGTACTTGGCAGCTCTAGGCTATCAGGAGGAGTGATCACTTCAGACATTTTGATTGAACTATCTGAAACCTGCAAGATCAGAGAACTGTTAATACATAATATGATAAAAACAATATTTTAGGGATTTCAGGGAATTCACCACCATTTTGCACCTATCCAAAAGTGTTAGCATGCATCAAAATCCCAGAATATCAAAGTTGACAAGGATCAGATTCTGATCAACACCTGAGGGCTCTAGGGCATTGGGTTAGGTGACAAAAATGGAATGAAGACCCATGGGCTTCCCAGCATCCAGAGTCCAGAAAAACTAGCTTTTGTCGACGTGACTGGT
Organism: Thuja plicata; assembly: GCA_018584345.1. NCBI lineage: Eukaryota > Viridiplantae > Streptophyta > Pinopsida > Cupressales > Cupressaceae > Thuja > Thuja plicata. The sequence continues at coordinate 256,307 of MU219189.1, forward strand.
TGTGAGCCGTACTTGGCTGACATGGGTCATCACGTGGCCATGTGACAAGCGGCGTAAAGGCTCTCAATGGTGACAAGTGGGACGACACGGGGGAAGTAAATGCCAGATGGGATGGGATTTGAATGCTAATTCATGGGAAATTAATACCGCCATTAAGATGACATGATAGAGGAGAGAGAAAGTTGTCATGGCTTGAATAGGTGAGGCACCAAGTTTGAACCAGGTGGTGTTTGGCCTAGAGGGCGAGCTTGACAAATTGGGGAAGACATGAGAGGGAACAATGAGCTCAACGTAGACTAGGAAGGATATACATGGGATATACACCAAATATATAGAGGGCTGAAGTGCTACAAGGGTCGAAGCACAACTCGTAGGCCGACCAAGAAAATGAACATATATACAACTATTTATGGGAGGTTACAAAATTTACAAGGTTTATAAAAATGCTACATTAAACTACAACTGCACAGAGGGCAGACAACCCTCTAGTAGAGCCATCCCACCAACGGGAGGAGACAAAGAGCAAAACCAGAGACAGGAAACCAAAACCAGACCAAAAACCAAGCGAGACAGAAAGAAAGAAAAACTAGAAAATAGGAAAAAAGAAGGAAGAGAGCTGAAGGACCTACCTGGAAACACAGAGAATGCAGAAAGGTGAGCATGGGAGGTTCTCTGCAACTATTTCACCTTAGAATGACCGCAAAAGCACCACTATTTTCTATTGTTTGAATGTTGTTAATCACCAAAAGCAATTTGCACTTAATCACTTTGAATCACCTTAATCGCTCTGGTAATTTCTCTGAGTGTTTTGATCATGGTAAATGTGAAAGTGATAGGTAAAACCTATTTATACCCTTAGCATAAAAACACATTGCTTTCCCTTCGCAAACTCTGGAACAGGCAAACCTCTAGACTCCAGTTCTGGGGATTCCATGCAGCCACACCTTCCAACAAAAGAATACATGATGGCAAAGAGTCCTAGAGTCCAGGATCCAAAGGACAAAGGAAAAACAAACTCTGGGACCAGGTCCTGGAGACAAAAGAAGACAAGAAGCAAAAGAAAACAACCCTTGTGGAAGCAAAGCCCAGAGGGAAACAAAGGAAACAAAAGAAACCAAGAAAAAGAAAAGTGAAAAAGGGGGACCCAACATTTTGCCTACAAAATATAGGGATGGGTATGCAGGGAATAACAAACGATGACTATCTGGGACGAATACCTTAGCACATTCAAGAATTTCAGAATCTCTGGTTAGAAAAATTGAAAGTAATCTTTACCTGGAGCATTTTTCTTGCAAAGCGCGATGTGTCTGAGAAAGTCTGGCTCATCAATGATTCAATCCTTCAGTCTTTCATCAGCTGTGAGGTGTGTGTTTTGTAAAGAAAACCAAGCCGATGACCTCCAAGAGAAGCAGAGAGGAGGCATTGAGTATATCAAACCAAAGTCAACATATCTTGCACATTCCCCCCAGATATCAGAACTCTCTTCTTCAGTTCTTTTCTTTTCTTCCTTTTTCTAGATGGGAATGTGGTACTTCTTTCACCATGAACCTTAATCTTATCTAATTTTAATGATGGTACCTCTTTCACCTTGCCATCCACTTTTAAATTGCTGAATAGGAGAGAACATTCTGAACCTGGGATATTTTAATGATTTTCTGACTTGGTTACAAACCAGTGCATCCAATTTTCTCTCAAGGTGTCTGATTACTTGTTTCTTAGATTTTTTGTTAACCAATGTCTGGACTTTAAGATATGAACCTGATGAGGATTACCCATAACCTTTTACTATACTTACAAAATAAATTTGGAGCACTAAAAAATTATACCATGATAACAATAGATTCTGAATTCACTAGAATGCACAAGGTACCATTCCAAAGACTAGATGTTATGCAAAGCATACCTATCTACAAGAAGAAGGCAACACACTGGGAAACTAGAAAATAAATGAAAAACAAAAGAAAGACAAAAACAAAGGAAAACACAAAAAGGAAAGGTAGTCTTGGAGGATGGATGACAAAACTATTTACAAGGACAAGGCACTCCAAATGGAGCACCGGGAAAGATATTTACAAGAAGGGACTTTACATATGTTACAACTTTAGACAAACTCATCACCTACCTCATTCAAAGTAGTGATTGAGAAACTACCCATTGAAAGGAAATGGGATGGATTCTTTGGTCATGGTATTGAGGTGATAAGTATTTTCCCCGTAGATCTCAGCTATCAGATATGGTCCGAGCCAGAGTCGCTGAAACTTGGTGTGCTTTCCCTTCTTTTCTTAGGCTTTGTCCCACAAGAGGACCAAGTCTAAAATCTAAAAGGACTTATGCTAGGCTCTTTGGTCTAACCATATTTTTACTACTGCTTGGTAATGTGTGAAGTGTTCAAGGGATGCATCTCTTTGTTCCTCTATTCGCACTAGGTTCAAAAGCCAAACCTCCATAATGTTATCCCAGTTGCTGAATTCCTGCATAAACTATAAGACTAGGATTAGTAAGTTGATGGAGAATACTGGATTCTGGCCATAAACTAGGTGAAATGGGGAAGTCCCCAGGGATTCATTTATTCTAATATGATCCACCCAAAGGGAAAACCTAAGCTTTTGGTGCCAGTCCTAGGGATTTTGTTCTAACAGATGGTTGATCACCTCAAGTAGATTTTTGTTGGTAGATTCAGCCACGCCATTACCCTGGGGGTAATAATTGCTAGAGAACTTCAGGGTGATCTTTCTCTCATAGGTCCATTTGAGTAGCTATGCTAAAGAAAATGTCAGACCATTCTCACACACTATAGCAAATGGCATTCCAAAATGAGTGACTATGTTTTCTTCCAGGAATTTGATAACTACATCTACTGTATTGTTTTTGCAAGGAATCACTTCAGACCACCACGTGCAATAATCAGTAGTAGTCAAAATGTACTAGTGGTTAGGAGACAAGTTGGGGTTTATTTCCTTGATAAAATCAAATGCCCATTGGGTGAAAGGTTTGGCTTTGAAGACTGGCTGCAAAGGCATGGCCAGGTTTCTCTCATGATGTGCCACTGTTTGGAAAGTGTGGCATCTCCTAACGTTAGTATAGACATCCTTAAAGATGCAGGGCCAATAGTATCTGGCCTAGAGGATATGATGGGCAGTGACATCAGCTAAGCCATGCCCAGTTCCAAACTACCCATGAAATTCTTCAATCATTTTCGTAGCTTGGTTCTGATCTATGCACCAGAGGTATATCCCTTCATAGTTCCTGCAAAAAAGCTTTCCATTTTTTTATGATGAAGTGTACTCTTTTTAGTGTAGGGCACGACGTTTGTTTTAGGGTAGCCCCTCTAGGCATCTGTTATTCAATAATAAGTATACTAGGTCAGTATACCACAGATCTCAAGTGATGGACTCCACTATATAAGTTTGACATTCAATGTTGGGAGTCCCTTCTGCCATCACTCTACATAGTCCCTAGCCTCGAAATATCTTCATGAGTTGCATTTCCAAATCATACTCTTGGAGGATGGCCATCCATTTCCCCCGTTGTTCACCCAATTCACTCTATAGGAGCAGAGACTTAACAACCTGGTCCAGGATGATAGCATGCACTTTTCTCTAGAGAATGTAATGCCAAAATTTCTTCATGACACAGACAAGCAAAGGACTGCTTTTCCAAAGATGAATACCAGACTTCAGGATTTTTGAAAGGGGAGCTCATAAAAGCTATTGGTCATTCTTCCCCTTCAACCTTCTAGGTTAGAACTTTCATGTTAGAATGCGGCAAAGCAAAGGAGTATATGTAAAATGGGAGGGAATAGTCTGGACTAGCCAAGACTGGTGCCTACATGATCATTTGCTTAATCTGGGTGAATGCCCGCTTTGCTTCAGGACTCCACTCAATATTTGTGTCTTTCTTCATCATGTCATTGAGTGGTTTTACTATCTTGGTGAATCTAGTAATGAACTGCTAGACAAATTTTATCTTTTCGAAGAAAGATCTCATTTCTTTCTTACCGCCGAACATTTGTAGATTTAGCAGTGCTTCAACTTTCTCAGGGTCAATTGATATACCCTTCTCGGAGATGATATGCCCAAGAAGCTTCCCTTTAGTGACCCCGAATATACATTTCTTAGGGTTGAGAGATATTCCATACTGGTGACATCTCTCACAAATTTTGGCGAGGTGGGCGGAATGATCAAACCTCTCCTGGGAAGAGACATTCAAATCATCCATGTAGATGATTATACACTAGTTTAATAGGCCTTTGAACGTAATGTCCGTAGCCTTGTGAAATGTTACCCTTGTGTTGATAAGGCCAAAAGGCATCCTCTAGTATCCAAACATTCCCCACTTGGTGGTGAACACCATTTTGTCTCTATCTTCCTACTTAACCATGACCTAGCTATACCTAGAGTACCCATCTAGGAAGGCCATCATTTGGGACCCATTCACGATTTGCAATACCTCATCCAATGAGGGGAGAGGGTGATTATCCTTCTTAGATTCCTTGTTCAAATTGTGAAAATCCATGCAAAGGTGGATATCACCACTTTTCTTTCTCACAGGGACGAGGTTGGCAACCCAAATAGTGTTCTGAATAGGAAAGATAATCTAGGAGAACATCAATTTCTGAACCTTTTGATGGATTAGAGGCTCGATCAGTGGGTTTACCAGTCTTTGTTTTTTACGGAAGGGCTTAGCATTTGGTTTTAGTGGGATGGTATGGGTCATGATGGATGTGTCATAGGTCTTTAGATCCTCATACCCCCACACAATTACATCAATGTATTCTCAGAGAACTGCGAGAATCTTCTCCTTCTCTTCTAGGGAGCAGGAGGTTCCAATATGCACAAATTTTTCTTCACCGGCCTGGCCGATGTTGACCTTTTAAAATTTTCATCCCTTAGAGGAGGATGATATATTTTCTCGGCCTTGGGGCTCTGAGTCAAAGATATGTTCTAGTTCTACCATCCCCTTAGGGATGGTGTTGGTTGGCAAGTCTATGATCCTGTTATCTTCTTCACCCTGCCTAGTATCTTCATGATCTCTTTCTTCCACTATCTAGTCCTCAAAAACACCAACATTAGCCATGAAGGCCAAAATATGTTGATCATCCTCAAAGACCTAAAAGTGGGTGACATTGTCTGGAATGGACAGGGTGGGGACCATCTCAATAGAGAACTTTCGGAGCTGGGAGCCAGCCATTGGCTCAAGGGTGCTGGCGGATACGGCAAGGGCATCCAGAATGTAGTTTCTTTTCTGGGGAATGAGTTCAATGCCAAAGGCATAAAAATATTCAATGAGGCTCCATGCCCAGTTGTGGTATGCATCCAGCCTTTTTTCATGACAAGTGTATTGGCTTTGGACCTGCTTAATGATCAACTCTGAATCACCCATCACCCGGAGCTGGGTGATTCCTTTCCTTAGTGCAAATAGGAGTCCAAGGACCAAGGCCTCATACTCTATGACATTGTTGGTGTAGTTAAAATACATCTTGTAAGATGTGAGGAAGGATTTCCCCCGTGGGTTGATCAATTCCACTCAGGCCCCGCAACCTTGTTTAGACCGAGACCCATCAAACTTTAGGGTCCACAATTTTTTATTCATTTTCTGGGGCTGGGAAGGAAAATTGGTATTTGGATTATTTTTGGGAAGGTTAGGAGGAGTTTCCTCCATCTTTGATGGTGGGTGGGTGAGTTTTTCCTCTGGAGAAGCCCGTGGTTGGGATTTCTAGACAAGCGGTGCCTTGGGTGTACCATCAGAATGATTGCTAGATCTAGATAAATCTGCTTCGTGTTTCTTCTCCCAGAGGGCATGAATGTGATGGGTAGAAGAAATGAGGGAAGGCTCACACTCTAGTTTAGAATGTTTTTGATAATACACCCAACACCAAGTGTCAGAAAAGAGTGTAGAAAGAGTTGCTACAATACCCTATGAGTTAACCTCTAGGTCCTGAATTCTCTAAGAGACTATGGGATCCTCCCCAGGGATGAAATCAAATTTGAGGATCTTGAGGGGTTTGTACACCCCAAGGGAAGTCTTAGAGAAAAGGACTTTGTTTACCTTGTTGACTTCGGTGAGGGCCTGTTTCATCCTGAGTTCACTTTCTACATGGATCTAGTTAGACTACCCCTCTCAAGGGAGCCACAAGTGGGAGAATTTGGTGTAGAAATACCCATTAAGGGCCTTGGACCAATTCTGAATTAACAACATCCCATAAGTCTCTAGGATGTCCACCACCTAGATGTCTAATATGCTTGATATCTGGAGATCTTGGATGAGCTGAATCCAGATGTTCTTAAGCTCACCTACCATTTTTACAGTAGTTTTGTCCAGGTGGACTACTGCACCTTTGGATGGAGTGGGATGGAGTTCAAGCTTTTGGCATATGGATAAAGGCATGACATTGCTCGAAGCTCCAGAATCTACCAAGCAATTATGTAGGTTCTTCCCTTGTATGTTCAAACCTAATAGGAAGGAAGGATCCTCAATGTTTCCCCAGAAGACACCCGCATTGGCATCGTCAAAAGTGACAGTCTTGGGTGGGTGACTAACAGCTTCTGGGTTTCCCAAGAGCTTCAGAAGAGACTTCCTCTACTCAAGACAATTCAATAAAACCTCCATCAAGGTCATGGAGGTGGTGGTTCTCTCTAACGCCTTTGTGATGTCAAACCTCCCCCTGGGAATTGTTGGCTTCCCTCAGCCGGATCCTTAGCTTGGTTAGAGCTGGATCCTTTCAGTGGGAAGGAGCAATCAATTATATTGTCCCAGGCATGGGTATCCTTGGGAGGTGTAGGCATGTAGACTAGTCCTTTACCAACCTGACTCTGAGTGTTGTAGGTATTTTGAAACTTGGTGAAGGGATTGGCCTCAAAGGTTAGGATAGATTCATCAAAGAACCCCTATAATTCACCTTCTTCTTCATCTTCTTTGTCTGTCCCAAAGAAGAGGGTCTCACAGGTGAAGACACCATGAGTGGGCTCTTATGCTGATGTTTCTAGGGGAGTAGGATCGATAGGTTGATGTCTGTCCAACTGGGAGATCATGATGACCTTCTCTAGTGTGGCATAGTTCACCTCAAAATGAGAGCTAGTATCATGAAATCTATACCAGTTAGTCAAGGGATGGAGTTATGCAATCAGCATGAAATGAGTAGGTCCAACACTGCCCTGAGTGGTGTTTTGGTTCAGAGGGGGACCTCTAGTGTTTGAATTATTGTTCCATTGTTGTTGATTGGGATAAAGCCCATTGTTGTAGTTCCTTCCTCTGACATTGGTACTTCATTGGCCAGAGAAGATATTCCCTCTTTGGGAATTGGGGTTGTGAGGCGCGGAAGGCCCCACCTTCAGCTGTCACATGTCCACTGTCAGGGAGGACACCAATCACTGGAGGGACTCACCCTGGCAGACAGCTGGGTGTTCATGTCACAATGTGATGGTTGCTATGGTTGGTTCCTGGGGAAAGAAACAATATCTCCCATAGTCGATGATGACAATTCTCTAGCCGCGGGCGACTAGAAGAAAGGTACTACAAAGGGTTGTGTTAGTGGTTGTTGCATTTGCTGCGGCTGGTTCCAGAGAATGAATTCTAGACCTGGTATTTTCTGGGTTTGCGATGGGTACACATACCGAGCCTGCTAGTCTATCAACGGTGGTGGTTCATGGCCATCATTAGGGAACCCATTACGTAATTGGGGTTGTATCCTCTGGCATAGGAAGTTCTGTTGAGTATCATGTTGAAAGGTGTGCTCTGCCCGATTCCGCTAGCAGATTTGTTCAAACCACAGGAAAACTCCAAGGCTAGGTTGTAAACCTTCACCAAAGTATCCTGGTCATTGGGGGTGGTGGTTCTCCATAGGAGAGTGGCAACGAAGGGGTCCATTGTGTTAAGGTAAGTCTAGATGGTTACATCCACGGATAGGATGAAGGGGCCCATGCACCACATCAAGGCTCATTGGAACTAATGGTTGAATGCTGCAAGGGGTTTGTTTGGTTCCTTACTGATGGAGATAAACTAGCTATGGGACCACGCCAGGTCCACATGTACACGGAAGGCCGCCAGGAAGGCATCCTCCATGTCCTGCCAACTATTGATGGAGTTGGCTGGCAAGTTAAGGTACCAGTTTAACTCATTCTGTCCCAAGGACAGAAGGAACATTTGGGTCACAACATCTAAATATTAGATCCAATGTCAGTTCATGGCATCTTTGTATGCCTGAAGATTCTCTTCTACGGTTCATGAGCTCATAATAGGGATAGGTCTTCTTGAGATGCAGAGGAAGATTATTGGCAGCACTAGGAAACTGCCCCATGGGGGACCCAATATTATCGAAGAATGTAGCCATCATGGGTGTTGGATTTTGACTACGTGGAGCATTGGTTCTTGGGATTGTCTAGGAGACTTGGGTGTTCTAAGATATAGTAGATCCCTAGATGAGGTTGGCTAGCTTCTTGGTTTGTGGGGTCCGCTTCTTTCGAGTAGGAGGCTCAAGTTTGACAAACCTTCAAGGATTGGGGGATGATCTAAGGAATCTTTTGAATCATGACAGAGAAAATGATCCAATCCCACTAAAGGTTTGATTCCTAAAACTATGGATTAGGGAACCCTCAAGTAGTGTAAAGTCTAAATCCTCTGAAGGGGATGAGCTCATGCCCTCCTTCTAGCACCAGTTTCTGTTGACGGGAATTTGTGACCAGTATGCCAACAGATGTAAGTTGTCACCAGGTATTAAGGTACCAGCCAACTTCACCTATAAAGGTTGTTTGGGGAATAAATTCTCCGGTCCTTCAAGCACCTGAGTGTTGGGTCTCGACAAAGCGGGAGCTAAGTTGGGTGTGTGACTATTTTGTTCGGGGGGATAGCTAGTTTTTCTTGGCTCATCTTCTCTGGGGATTTTGTTAGGTCGAGGTTTCCTGTAAGAACATAGATTATCAAACAAAATTCAAAAGATATGCTAGGGTTAGAGTGTATCCATTCTACTTATAGCTATGCAAATATGTTTAAAACATCAACCATGCTCTAATGAACTATACTAAATACTAAACATATATAGAACCAGAGATTCATACATGTTCAATAGAAAGGGGAAAGAGGTCATTAATCTACTTAAACACTAGAGCATAGGACATTAGAAACATACAACACAAAAGAGTGTTAAGTCAGAGATCAAGACACCAACAACATCATTACAAGAATCCTTCCTTCGTCAGTAACAGTTTTCCAGCGTCACTTGTGTATACATCAACAACTCCAAGAGAGCATCTATCTACCAAGAAATACTAATAACTATTGAGCATTGAGCTCTGCAACTACAAGAAATGAAATGCTGAAATGCTATTACTATGGACTGCAAAATCATCAATTTTTCCAACCCTAGGAATGAGGTCAGACTTCTTATGTATACACATACTTTCCCTAAAGTTAACCTAATCTAACTTTACACTCCAACAATAAAATACAATATCTGGTGGCCGGTACTACCTGCACCACATTTATAACTACCTCAAAAAGAATAGAGGTCAAACATGTCAGAAGAATAAGACAAGAAGAGAGGTATGGAAGAATCAACATAGAGGAAAGTCTTGTAGAAAGAAGAGAAGAAATTTGATCTCTCCGGAGTTCGAGGCTACATGCCTCATCAATGCAATATGTGACTCACTATCTTTGATGCACTAGGTGGTTAATGTTGGAGTGACACCTTGGGAAGACCATCTATCAGTACCATCCATCAAGCTAACACACCCTATCGGGATCACCTACTCTCTAACCCTGTTATTAATTGCAGGATAGTGACCAGTCAGCTACAGGGAACCTCAACACGGGCCACTAAAAGAATACAAAACTGTTGGATCTGGGACTCCAGGATCTTGGAGCTTATGATCAAAGAATGATGAATGTAAAAGAATTCACCTTGCTGGTGATAATCCCTAAAATCCAGAGAATTTTGTTGCCCTTTACTGTTCTTAAATGCCTCTGAAATTTGGCTGATGCCATCCTCATCTATGTCCTTAATGCTACTCCACCAGCCGTGGATAGCTTTGAACTTCTCCTCGACTTCTTTGGCCCCGTTTAGGAATTCATCTACTAATTTTACAGTGTCATGAGCCCAGAGCATCATCTATGATATCCTTGATAGCTTTCCTTCGTTGAAGTCCCAGAAAGACTGATACATGGGCTCCATTAGATCATCATACTTATTGAGGACATAGTCCTCTAGGGTGCACATTTCGGTGGTGAAGGGGTTGAATTATGACACCCTTACCACAAATGCTTTAAATAGGCCCAAAGGATATCAAACCATAGTTAATTACTCTCTTAGGGCCTTAACCAGTTGCTTGCATACCTCGATCTTGAGCCCAAGTCTAGAGTACTAGGCCTCGAGGGACTCAAATGATTCCTCCCCCAAAATTCCTGTCTCTGTGAGGGCCTCTTCCCCGGAGTTAAAGACTTCATCCAACCTAGTTTTCTATCCTTCATATTTCTCTAAGTCTCCCTCCCATAGGATGGCGGAGATGTTCACCTGATTCAAGAGATTTTTGATCTGGTAAAGATCCAGGAGTGATACCACTAAAAATTTGCTTACGGCTATTATTTGCTGGGTGATCCACTTGACCACAGCCTAGGCCTTCTTCTTCATGGCCCTTAGAGTATCCACATCACCCTGTGCAAGTGATAGTCCAGAGGTGGAAGCTTCCAGATGGATCTCGGCCAGGGGTTGTGTAAGTTCTGTCAGAAGTCTGAGGAGATTCTCATTATTTTCTCTTTCCCCCTTAAAATTTTGGGCATGTTTATTGTACTAAGCTTCTATTTCCCAGGTTGCCTCTCATAGCAGGTCTAATTCTCCCTACTTATCTCTCCTCCCCATAGGCACTTCTATGATTGTATAATCTTTGGCCCTTACTTCTGCTGCATCTATATCTTGGGGAGGTGTTGTGATTGTTGCAACTATGCTTCTTTCTGGACCAGCCCAAAGGGTATGGACTGTCTGGGCCTTTTTAGGATTTTTAGCCTCTGTGTTTCAAGCCATCATTTTGGCCAGGGAGAGTGGAACACCTATTGTTGCTGCTAGGGCCTTTCTCTTTCTAGATTCCAGTAGCCAATGAGGTGGCTAGGGTGGTTTTGCTGCTAAGGCTTGGGCGTTGGGACTCCCTCCAGAGTCCAATGGTGCATTCCCAGTATCTGCAGTATCATCAGGCTCTTTCTCCATTTCCTTTTCCTGTTCTTGTTCCTGCTCTTCGAGGGCCTTAGTGTCTTCTGGCCTATTGGCATCCTCTTTTGTGATGTCTGGGATTTATTTTCTGCTGATATCAGCATCACCTATATCATTGGGGATTTCCCTGGCATCGGGCAAATCAACATTCATATCCTCGGGGATTCTCCCCTCATCTTTCTATCATTGTTGTTCTTCTTTGACATTATTTTTTGGGATACCTTCCTCCATTAGAACATCTTCCAAAGGTGGTAGAGGTATCTGGCCTAGGTTTAGCATTTGGACCACTGTGATCACCTCACCGAATGTACTCCAGGGTGGATGGTCACCCAGAGTAACCAAAGGCATATAGAGCATAACGATTGGGGGTATGGTTGATCCCATGGGTCTGGTTTCCCCAGTCGTCGATTGCTCATCTTTTGTTTTCCTTGGTTCTTTTGTTGGTCTCCTAGACCGGTGTTTCCTCCCACTTGGGATCCTTTTGTGCTTCTTCCTAGACTTCCTGCTCTAAGTCATCTTCTTTCTCTGGGATTTCTTTTTTGGCGGGGATATCTTCCTTTTCTTGGGTGGAAATTTCTTCCACCACTTGATCTATCTCCCCATGTAGGTTCATAAGCTCATCCATCCTGAAGATGTCATCAAAGTTGTCATGCAGGGGAGAGACCTCTGTTATATCCTCCAGTTCAGGAGAATCCTAACTGACCTCAACTGAGGGGATACTGGGTATGTCAGGGCCCATGTCTGTGCTTGGGGTGGGGTCTATCTTCTGCTTCATCTTTCTTTTTAATGGGGCCCCAACATCCAGAATATCTACAAAATCCACCTCTATGAATTCCTGCTTGCTCATTAGTGATGCCAACAATAGGGATCCCGTTGGGTGAGCATATGCCACTGGGGTTGCGAGGAGGACACAGGAAAGCTAGGCACTTATCTTCTGGCTTGCCAGTCTCGACGCCTCCATTTATTTTTATATTTGTGCCATCATGGGGAGCGGACCTTTGGGAGGCACTTGGGCCAGGGTACCTTCTTACTCCTTCCCCTTTCTATTCCCAGGACCTGTAGCTCTGGAGGTCGAAGCAGACCTCTCGATAATTGGCCCTTTTTGGGTGCTCCTTGGACACACCCACTCAAAATATTTATGACTATTATCTATAATGGGGTGGCATACCTCATCAATTGTCAAGTTCTTTGGGGTGCCCCAATCCGCCAGAGGGAGGTCTAACTTATCTATCCCCTGTTATTTGTAAAATGGATTCTCTAGAGGCCCATCATCTGTAAAACCCTTTGGGAAACCCCAAAGGTCGAGGGCTTTCATCAAGCCTTTGGACATCTGCGAATGCTGGCGGGCCCAGAGATCAAAAATATCCTAGAAATCCACCCAAAAATCTTCAATATCATCTATATGTGGTGGGGATGCCCGGGGAAGTGCCATTGCTATCTTCCCCAACGAATCAAAATTACTTTTGGTATGGTGGAATTCCACTAGTCCCAGACTTTTCAGTTCATTATCGGCCTCCTTTTCCATGGAAAGGATGCAAGAATAGTTCCATAAGAGATTGGGAATGGGACATTAGTAACCTTCTTCACTGTGAAGAGGGCATGCAGCTCCAGAATCTATCTGTAGTACTCCAAAATAATGATTCTATCCCCGTAATATCGAGGGAATAGGTAGGGCTTCTTGGAGGAGCTGGTCACCCGAATGTATGTATGATGGTGGAATTGAATGAAGTAATTATCGTAAGTACTCACCAGGTTCATCGCCTCTTGTGACAACCAATACCTAGTGTCTCGAGTCAATGTCAAAATGTTATAGTAAACAAACATGTCATTTACCTGGCAAAAATTAGGGAAGCTAAGTTCCCACTAGACCTGGGGGTAATGATCCCATGACACCAACTGGCTGGGCCCATTCCCAAGAACATCCACTATCTATAAATGCTGAAAAGTAGCTCTCTGTTGGGCCAGTGCCCATAGTACATAGAATGTCATGTAGAATTTTGAAGTCTGGAGGACGCTCTTTAACTGCGCATCTACATGGTTGGCGATGATAGCCGCCCAGTTGAAGGTCTGACTACGGGTGGTGATGTAGTAGAGAAAGTAACACATCCATGCTGAGAAGTTGTGGGCATGGGGCTCTCCAAAGAGACTGCATAGAAATATAATCCCTACCTAAATACATTCTTTAAAATCCCCGCGGGGAATCTCCAGCTTCATCTTTTTATAGTTCCTTCTCGGGGACTATAGCCAGTGAGTTTGAGATGTTTTCGGGAGAGAAGGGAAGCTTCCTCATACTCCTTTAATGACGTAGACCAGGAGAGAATAATGACTCCCTTAAATTGGGGGATCCCTAACCCTAAATCAAAAGTAGCCACATCAAGATTGACGATGGGCGCTGAATAGTGTAGTGGTCGAGGATCAATGAGAAAAACAACCTAGGTGGGGGCATTGTAGAGCATTTCTAGTTGGATTATTAGCTCTGGTTCTTGAACAAAGTAGGGAAAACTTGCAGCTTTGTTAATCCTAGAGGTGGCCATGTATTTTTCCATATTATCTTCGGTGGTCCTTTGTTGGTATATGGCTTGGAACAAGCCCTATATTTCAGCCCATAGTCTGAGCTCTGTGTCTATTATTTATTGAAACTTGGAGTCCACCTTGGACAACACAAGAACACCCTCTCTCCGGTACTTGGAGGTTAGTGGTAGTTCGGCCAACCTATTTTTGGCCTTAGTCTTTGTGGCCACCTGAGTGGAGGTACTTGGCAGCTCTGGGCTATCACAAGTAGTGATCACTTCAGACATTTTGATCAAAATATCTGTAACCTGCAACACCAGAGAAATTTTAATACATAATATGATAAAAACAATATTTTAGGGACTCCAGGGAATTCACAACCATTTTGCACCTATCCAAAAGTGTTGGCATGCATCAAAATCCTGGAATATCAAAGTTGACAAGGATCAGATTCTGATCAACACCTCGGGGCTCTAGGGAATTGGGTTAGGTGACAAAAATGGAATGAAGACCTAGGGGCTTCCCAGCACCTAGAGTCCAAAAAAACTATCCATTGTCAATGTGACCAGTTGTGAGTTGTACTTGGATGAAATGGGTCATCACAAGGCCACGCAAAAAGCACCGTAAAGGCTCTTAATGATGACAAGTGGGACAACATGGGGGAAGTAAATACCGAGTTCGAACCAGGTGGTGTTTGGCCGAGAGGGCGAGCTCAAAAAATTGGGGAAGAAATGAGAGGGCATGGTGAGCTTGACGTAGACTAGGAAGGATATACATGGGATATACACCAAATATACAGAGGGTCAAAGCGCTATGAGGGCTGAAGAACAACTTGTAGGCTGACTGAGAAAATGAACATATATATAGCTATTTACAAGAGGTTACAAAATTTACAAGGTACATACAAATGCTACATTAAACTACAACTACATAGAGGGCGGATAACCCTCTGGTAGAGCCATCCCACCAATGGGAGGAGACAAAGAGAAAAACCAGAGACAGGAAACAAAAACTGGACCAAAAACCAAGAGAGACAGAAATCAAGAAAAAATAGAAAATAGGAAAATAGAACGAAGAGAGCCGAAGGACTTGATGACATGTAACTGATTAAATGGTTGACTATATTAAGTTGAAGATGATGTAAGATATTAAATCAGTTAATGGTTTGTATTTTCATTGATGTCAACTTGATATCATCTGTATGGTCATATACATAATGCCAAAGACTTCAGAGGATCAATGGAATAAAGGTTATGCTTTCAAAAATGCATAAAAATCAAGTATTCACTAAGTGACAGACTACACCGACGGAGTGCACACCATCGGTAAAGACAGAGATAAAGTCACAGTGATACCTGACAAGTAGAAGATAGTGTTTCCTGATGAAGCAGAATCAAAGGATGCCCGATGAGCTAAAAATAGTGTTACCGACGAGAAAGATCCAATGATGCCCAACAGATGGAGATCCCAAAGATAACTAAAGTTACACCGATGGAACTGGCACTTGTCACTAGCAACAAACTGTAGAATTGACCGAAAGAACAGAGAGTTTAGAAAATGACAAAATATCTAGCTAGCAGAGCTAAAGGATAGACTTAACTGGTTGTTTTATTTATTTTATTTGACCATAGTTAAGTAATTGATTTGTATAGTTGGCAAGAAGATAACTACGAGATAAATCAGGAGTTAAAGCCATAAATCAATTTGGCTAGATTGATTTTCACGCCAAGAATCAAGAACCTAGAATTAAGAAAAATCATGTCTATTTAAGAGACAAGTATAATTCATTCTCGCGTGGTCCTTAAGCAATCAGATACATGAGGGAGTGAACTGATAGAAGATACTGAATAAGAAATTGATGAAGGATTAACTTCATGCAGTCCTGATCAATCAAGCTGAGGGAGAGCTAAAGAATTCTGCAGACACCGAAGGATAGAAAAGCATAGCATCACAGAGCAGAAAGAGTTAAGCACAAAGGAATTGTATTGAAACATTGATCAGAAAGATATTGTAAGTAAATAGATCTGAAAATCTGCAATTAAGTTGCATTAAAAAAAGTCATTTTGTTTCAGTTTAACCATTGAAGCATTAAGTCTCTTAATAGAGCAGGACTTAACAGTCTTTTGTAACTGAGGTATATCCTAATAGATTACTAGAAGGTTGACTCATGATAGTAGCACCGGTCTTACCTAAACCCTATTGAAAGTCTAAGAAGGAGGCTGATTCAAGTATAGTAGTAAGATTTGCATAAAGCCTATTGACAGTCATGAGACTGATTCAAGGATGGTAGCGTAGATGCTAGATACTTAGTGACAACCTATGTATTGAAAATCCTCTAAAAAGGTTGCACTTAATAGTGTGTTTGTAACCTTTAACATGGTTGGCTCCTAACAGGGCTCACTTCAGAAGAGTGAAAATTTGGGGTAGCGGTCCCAGTGGTTTTTTCCCTTAACAGGGTTTCCACATTAAAATCCTTGTGTTATGTGTGTATGGTTTATTACTTTATTGTTTTACATTCTACATATGCATTTATGGATTGACTGGTATACTCTGCATATTTACTAAGTATCAGTAAATACAGTTTACTTCTAATCGGTTATCAAGGAGAATAAGGATAGACAAGGTAAACCGACAGATAGTTATTTGTTTCAAATATTTCAAAGGCATACATCTTGTAGGGACTTAATAATTTGAGAAGTACTGATTGGTGGATTAAAG
>MU219189.1:274866-322205 GCA_018584345.1 Thuja plicata
TACAATTAAGAAAGGACTCAAAGAAGACTCCTTATGAGCTATGGTATGGTAAAACACCCAATGTAAGTTACTTCAAAGTTTTTGGTAGTCAATGTTATGTCTTAAAAGATCAAAGAAATGGAAAGCTTGATGCCAAAAGTGATGAAGGTATTTTTCTAGGGTATTCTACCAAAAGTAAAGCTTTTAAATGTCTAATCAAGACTTCTAACAAAATAGTTGAAAGTGCAAATGTAAAGATTGATGAGTTGCAGAAAAGAATGAGCTGGAAAGCACAAAAGAACTAGAAGACTACAAAAAGTTTGTATATTATGAACAACCCACAACTCTACCCAAGCAACAGTGCATAAATCCATAACAACAGAATGTTGCAACCGACGGTCAAAATGCTATTACCGACGGTCAAGATAATGATCAAAATAATGTGCAAGGTAATGAAGATCAAGTTGATATGCAAAGAGCTATACCTGTACTTGCAAGATATGTAAGAAGGAACCATCCAAAGGACCAGATCATAGGAGACAAGAAATATGGTACAAGAACAAGAAGTAAGTCTTTAAACTCAAATTGCTTAATTTGTGAGTTTAAACCAAAGTCTGTCAATGCTGCACTAGACAATGAAGAATGGATAAGTGCTATGAATGATGAGATTGAAAAGAATGAGAAGAACAAGACATGGTCAGTTGTGCCAAGACCAGATGACAAGAATGTCATCAGTACAAAATGGATATTCAGAAACAAACTAAACGAGAATGGAGAAGTCACAAGGAACAAAGCAAGACTAGTATGCAAGGGGTATGCACAAGAAGAAGGTATAGATTATGGAGAAACCTTTGCACCCATTGCTATGCTAGAAGGAGTAAGAATTATAATTTCTTATGCTACATACAAAGGATTCAAAGTATATCAAATGGACGTCAAGTCAACATTCCTAAATGGAATACTTGAAGAAGAGGTATACATTGAACAACCAAAAGGGTTTATGGATCCAGACAAGAGGAACATGGTATGTAGACTTCAAAAAGCCTTGTATGGATTAAAACAAGCTCCCAGAGCTTGGTATGAATGAATTTATTCCTATCTAATAAGTATTGGATTAATAAGGACTAGTGAGAGCAGTAATCTTTATTTGAAAGAAGATACTAATGCTAACACTTTGATTGCTGAAATATTTGTTGATGACATCATATTTGGAGGCAATGATATGCTATGCAAATCATTTTCTAATGAGATGAGAAAGGAATTTGAGATGTCTATGTTTTGAAAGATCAAGTTCTTTCTTGGTCTACAGATCATTCAACAAAGTGAAGGTATCTTCATTACTCAGTCCAAATACATCAAAGAAGTTCTGAAAATATTCAAGATGGAAGATTCCAAACCTGTTGGAACACCGATGGCTACTAGATGCAAATTAACAAAGGAAGACAAGACAACATAGGTAAATCAGACTATATACAGATCAATGATAGGGAAACTCATGTATGTTGTACACACTAGACCAGATATTGCACATGCAGTAGGAATTGTTGCTAGATTTTCAGCTAACCCCAGGGAATCACACATAACTGCTATGAAAATAATACTAAGATATCTAAAGAATACTGAGAAATTTGGCCTATGGTATAGAAGAGAAGGCAAATTTGAACTAAAAGTGTTTACCAACACTGATTGGGCTAGAAATCTTGATGACTGGAAGAGCACAACTGGAGGAGCATTCTTTATGGGTGATAGACTTGTCACATGGATTAGCAAGAAGCAAGGATGTATCTCTCAGTCTACTGTAGAAGCAGAATATGTTGCTGCTGGTGCAAACTTCTCAAATATTGCATGGATCAAACAACTCTTGGAAGGGATGCATATGAAGATCAAAGAACCGGTGGTTATCTATTGTGATAACACCAGTGCAATAAATATTTCCAAGAATCTAGTCATGCATGCAAAGACTAAACACATTGCCATCAAGTATCATTACTTAAGAGAACAAGTTCAAGAGAAAGAAGTTATACTTGAATATGTGCAATCAAAAGAATAATTGGCTGATATCTTCACCAATCCACTGCCCAAAGATACATTTGAGTACCTGAGAAAGAGACTAGGGGTCAAACCCATGTCTAACAGTCAGTAAAAGGACTAACAGCTGCATCAACAATATAATATCAAAATATCATTCATGACTGATGCAAGGACAATTTGAACTTCAAAGATACATCTATATACAACAAGGTATATATCATAATCAAGCACTAGAGCAGATTGTTATATTGATAATGGATAAGGAAAATTCAAGGAATATATTATGGAGAGAAGAAATTGGTTGACAAGATGTCAGATATGTGTAAAATATCTATTTGGCATTGTTGTCAAAGGGAGAGAATGTTTCCATATTATCATCATGTTTCCATATTATCATCAGAAACTATTCATTATCAGATTACTCCAAACAGGGAGAGATCATATCCAAAGGGAGAGAATTTGTATAAAAGTTGCAAACAAAAGGAAAAAGACATCACAAAAGCAGAATAGTCAAAGACAAATTTGACACCAACAGAGGTCACAACACATCAGAAGAAGAAAAAGGAAAGCTGCAAGAATCAAATCTAAGCTTACACAGAGCTTACCGGTGGTCAGACATTTTATCGGTTATCAAAATAAACTGTTTGGTAATTTGATGAATCTCAACAATTATATTTCATATTGTATTAGAAATAGTATAGTGTGATAATATAGTATGTTGCCATCAATGCCAAAGGAAGAGATTGATGACATGTAACTGATTAAATGGTTGAATATATTAAGTTGAAGATGATGCAAGACATTAAATCAGTTAATGGTTTGTATTGTCATTGATGTCAACTTGATATCATCTATATGGTCATATACATAATGCCAAAGAATTTAGTGAATCAATGGAATAAAGGTTATGCTTTCAACAATGCATAAAAGTCAAGTATTCACTAAGTGACAGATTACACCGACGGAGTGCACACCATCGGTAAAGATAGAGATAAAGTCACAGTGATACCCAATGAGCAGAAGACAGTGTTGCCCGATGAAGAAGAATCAAAGGATGCCCGATGAGATAAAAATAGTGTTACCTGATGAGAAAGATCCAATGATGCCCGACGGATGGAGATCCCAAAGCTAATTGAAGTTACACTGATGGAACTGGCAGTTGTCACTAGTGACGAACTGCAGAATTGACCAATAGAATAGAGAGTTCAGAAAATGACAAAATATCTAGCTGGCAGAGATAAAGGATAGACTTAACTGGTTGTTTTATTTTTTTTATTTGACCAAAGTTGAGTAATTGATTTGTACAGTTGGAAAGAAGATAACTATGAGATAAATCAGGAGTTAAAGCCATAAATCAATTTGGCTGGATTGATTTTCATGCCAAGAATCAAGAATCAAGAACCTAGAATTAAGAAAAATCATGTCTATTTAAGAGATAAGCATAATTCATTCTCATGTGGTCCTTAAGCAATCAGATACATGGGGGAGTGAACTGATAGAAGATGCTGAATAAGAAACTGATGAAGGATTAACTTCATGTAGTCCTGATCAATCAAGCTGAGGGAGAGCTAAGGAATTTTGTAGACACTAAAGGATAGAAAAGCATAGCATCACAGAGAATAAAGAGTTAAGTACAAAGGAATTGTATTGAAACATTGATCAGAAAGATATTGTAAGTAAATAGATCTAAAAATCTGCAATTAAGTTGCATTAGAAACAGGTCATTTTGTTTTAGTTTAACCATTGAAGCATTAAGTCTCTTAACAGAGAAAGACTTAACAATCTTTTGTAACTGAGGTATATCCTAATAGATTACCAGAAGGTTGACTCATGATAGTAGCATTGGTCTTACCTAAAGCCTAATGACAGTCTAAGAAGGAGGCTGATTCAAGGATGGTAGTAAGATTTGCATAAAGCCTATTGACAGTCATGAGACTGATTCAAGGATGGTAGCGTAGATGCTAGATAATTAGTGACAACCTATGTATTGAAAATACTCTAACAAGGTCGCACTTAACATTGTGTTTGTAACCTTTAACAGGGTTGGCTCCTAAGAGGGCTCACTTCAGAAGAGTGAAAATTTGGGGTAGCGGTCCCAGTGGTTTTTTCCCTTAACAGGGTTTCCACGTTAAAATCCCTGTGTTATGTGTGTATGGTTTATTACTTTATTGTTTTACATTCTACATATGCATTTATGGATTGACTGGTATACTTTGCATATTTACTAAGTATCGGTAAATACAGTTTACTACTTATCAGTTATCAAGGAGAATAAGGATAGACAAGGTAAACCAACAGACAGTTATTTGTTTCAAATATTTCAAAGGCATACATCTTGTAGGGACTTAATAATTTGAGAAGTATTGATTGGTGGATTAAAGTTTAAATTGGATAAATTTCTAAGGCCACTAATTCACCCCCCCTCTCAGTTATTACTAATAGGACCTACCTAGAAACACAAAGAATGCGACAAGGTGAGCATGGGAGGCACTCTACAACTGGTTCACCTTAGAATGATCAAGAAAGCACCACTATTTTCTTTTGTTTGAATGTTGTTAATCACCAAAAGCAATTTGCAGTTAATCACTTTGAATCGCCTTAATCGCTCTATTAATTGCTCTGAGTGTTTTGATCGTGGTAAATGTGAAAGTGACAAGTAAAACCTATTTATACCCTTAGGGTAAAAACACATTTATTTCCCTCCACAAACTCCAAAATAGACAAACCTCTAGACTCCGGGCCCAGGAATTCCATGCAGCCACACCTTCCAACAAAAGAAGACAGGATGGCAGAGAGTCCCAGAGTCTAGGATCTGAATGAAAGAGGAAAAACAAACTCTAGGACCGGGTCCCGAAGAAAAAAGAAGACAAGAATCAAAAGAAAACAACCCTCATGGAAGAAAATCCTGGAGGGAAACAAAGAAAAACAAAAGAAATCAAGGAAAACCAAAAGCGAAAAAGGGGGACCCAACATTTTGCCTACAAAATGTAGGGACGGGTATGCAGGACATAACAAGTACCAAAATATTAGGTCTCTAGTTATCTTCACTCCTACAAGATGTATGCCTTCAAATAAACTTATTAAATAACTAGTGCTCAAATTTTTCTATTTAAACTTTATTCTTATGTTTACTAAATATCAATCTTTTATTTACCAAAAAATAGTAAATTGCTTAGTGTTTACTGATCAATCTAGATTAATTATGTGTAATGGAAAAAACTAAAGTAACGACTCATAAAAACATTGACACATGGAGTTTGAATAGGGAAACCCTGTTAAGGGAAAAACCACTTGGGACCGGTAACCCAAAATTTTCACTCTTCTAAAGTGAGCTCGGTGAAGAGCCAACCCTGTTAAAGGTTACAAACACACTGTTAGGTGTGACCTTATTAGAGGATTTAAATAGAATAGTTTGTCACTTAATATCAGGCATCTCTATGCTACCTTCTATGACCAAACCTAGTGTAGTTTGTCAAATGGTATTTGGCATCTCATGCTATCTTTATGATCAAAATTTTTTATACTCCTTGGGATGCATCTCGATATAGAAAGGATTGTTAAGATCTGCTTGTTTAAGAGACTTTCTGAATCGATGGTTAAACTAAAATAGTAAATGATTTGTTCACACATACAACTTATACATATAGATTTTCAGATCTATTGTAAGCTCATTTTACCTTTTTTACCAATATGTCTTTTCAATACCTTTTCTCCACTTCTTTCTGCTCGGTGATGTTGTGCTTCTCTTTTGCATGATGTTCATAGAAATCTTTTTCTCTTTCCTCATCTTGATTGATCAGGACTGTATGACATTGTTCTTCATTAGTTTCTCTTTAGCATCCTTCTTTTTTATTCACTCCCCTTAATTCATAATGAATTAAGTTGTCTCTTTATAGACATGATATCACCATTTCTCACTTCTTGATTTTCTTGTTCTTGGCGTGATCCACAACCTTAGCCAATCTTGCTTTAAAGAGTAACTCAAGTTTTATCCCGTAGATTTCTCCTTGACAATTGGATAAAAAACTTTAAATATTTTACTTATCTCTGGCTTTAAATTGTCGATGAAAACAATGTCAACAACTAGTTAATTCTATCTTTAGCTTTGCTAGCTAAGTATTTTGTCATTTCTGAACTTCAGTTAACTTCGGGTTTTTAACTCTTTGATAGTTTTAGTCAATACTTCAATTCTCCTCGAGCTTCTCCATCGGTATTGTCTATCCATTGGGGTTGTCTATCCTTCAGGCTTGTCTGTCTGTCAGTTAACACTATAACTCTGGTTGTCGGTAATGCTTGTAATTCTGCTCGTTAGTAAAGCTTGTTAGTTTCTTTGCTCGGACATCACTGTGACTTTTCTCTAGGTTTTCTCTGATCATCAGGTTCCACTAATCATTGGTGTTAGTAGTCACTTAGTGAATGGTGGTCTTTTATGCATTACTAAAAGCATAATATTTATCTCTATGATTCTCTGAAGTCTTTGACACTTTGAATATAACCGATCAAATTATATCAAGTTGACATCAATGATAATACAATCCATTAACTGATTTAATGTCTTGCATTATATTTCTACATTTTGGTGATCAACTTAACATCTTCAAACATTTAATCAGTTACATGTCATCCAAAACTTGTTCTAGTAGTGTATTATGCCTGACATGTACTCATAAAACATTACATACAAAAATATTTTCACAACTTCAAGAATCACTTTAAGTGTGTCATACTAACATCAATTAAGAAATAAATATTCTAATGAAATATAGAATTGAAGCAACATGCCTCATGCTCCTCAGTGAACATTGGATAGGGGAAGAACCCCTAATTTACCTCTTAGATATTCAAAAGAATCTTTAGGTAGTGGATTTGTAAAGATATCAGCCAATTATTCCTTTGGATTCACATATTCCAATTTCACATTCTTCTCTTGAACTTTCTCTCTCAAGTGGTGATACTTGATAGAAATGTGCTTGGTCTTTGAATTCATAACCAAGTTCTTTGATATGTTAATAGCACTTGTATTATCACAAAAAATAGTAACTAGATATGTCTTAATCCATACCTTCAAGTAATTTCTTAATCCATTCTATGTTTGCACAATTCATAGCAGCAACAACATATTCAGCCTCGATAGTAGATTGTGAAATACAATGTTGTTTCTTGCTCAGCCATGTAACTAATCTTTCACCTAGAAAGAATGCACCTCCACTAGTACTTTTTTTGTCATCAACATTTCCAGCCCAATCTGCATCACTGTATACTTGTAGATCAAAAGTGACTCCTTTCTTGTATAGTAAACCAAACTCTTTCATTCCTTTCAGGTATATCAAAATTCTTTTTACTGCAGACATATGTGTTTCCTTTGGATTAGAAGAAAATCTTGCAAAAATTTCAACAGCGTGTGCTATATCAGGTCTGCTGTGAACAATATACTACAATTTACCAATCATGGATCGGTAAAGAGTATTATCCACCTCTTGTGTTTCATCCTCTTTAGATAATTTACATCCAGTAACCATCGATGTTCCAACAGGTTTGGAATCTTCCATACCAAAACTTTTAATAATCTCTTTGATATATTTGGCTTGTGTAATATATATTCCTCCAGTAACTTTTTGTATTTGTAGACCTAGAAAGAACTTAATCTCTTCGATCATTGACATCTCAAACTCTTTTCTCATTTCATCAGAAAATCCTTTACATAAAGTGTCACTACCTCCAAATATAATATCATCAACAAAAATTTTGACAATCAAAACTTTATTATCACTATCCTATTTTGATTAGATAAGAGTGAAGTATCTCATACCATGCCGGGGGTGCTTGTTTCAATCCATATAAATCTTTATGTAACTTACATACCTTGATCTTGTTTGTGTTCTCAATAAATCCTTCACGTTACTCAATGTATACTTCTTCTTCAAGTATCCCATTAAGAAATGCAGACTTAGCATCCATCTGATATACCTTGAATCCTTTGTAAGAAGCATATGCTATAAGTATTCTAACTCCTTCTAGTCTAGAAATAGGTGCAAAATTATCTCAATAGTCAATTCCTTCTTCTTGTGTATAACCTTTGCAAACCAATGTAGCTTTATTTCTGATAACTTCTCTATGCTCATTCAAATTGTTTCTAAAAATCCATTTAGTACCAATAACATTTTTTTCTTTAGGTCTGGGTACTAAAGTCCATAACTTTTTCTTCTCAATTTGATCATACTCTTCTTTCATAGCTTTGAACCAATCTTTGTTATCCAGTGCTTCCATAACTTTCTTCGGCTCAAATGAAGATATCAAACATGTATTGTCTCTGGCTTTGCTTCTTGTCATCACTCCAGCTTCCTTATTTCCAATAATCTTTCTCGGGGAATGGTTCCTTCTCACATACTTTGCCAAAATAGGCTCAGTATCTCTCAGTTCTTCAATATCAACATTCAGTCGTGGAACTTCTTGTTCATCTTCCTCCTTGATAGGTGCTCTTGGTAAATTTTCAGGTGCATCATGTTGTACATATACAAACTTCTCCTAAGAATATACATTCATATCCTTTTGAATCAAACTTTCCTTCTCTAGAATATTTCAGAATATAGCATTTTCTTGCAAAGATTTTAAAGTAACATTAGGTTTGTGATCATAGCAGATTTCATAAGGCATCTTGTTGGTACTTTTCTTCATTTGTACTCAATTTAATGTACAAACAACAATACTCACAGCTTCCCTCCAGAATTTTTGTGAAACTCCTTTTTCAATCATCAGTGTCCTAGCACAATCAACAATGGATATGTTTTTTTTCCCAACAATCCCATTCTTCTGTGGTGTCCTCGGTGCTGACAACTGTCTCTTGATTCCATTCTCATTACAAAACAATGTAAACTCATCAGAAGTAAGCTCACATCCTTTATTGCATCTCAGACATTTCAACTGTCTTCCAGTTTCTTTTTCAACTCGGGCCTTATACCACTTAAACATTTGAAACACATCAGATTTTTCTTTTAAAAACATTACATACATCATTCTAGAATAATCATCCACAAATAAAATAAAATATTTATCTCCATAATAACTTTGAGTTCTCATCGGTCCACATAAGTATGAGCTAAATCCAAAATTCCTTGTGTAACATAGTCTTGCTTGCAAAACTATATTTAGTCATCTTACCTATTTGACATTCTCTACACATAGCATTCTCTGGTTTTTTCAAGTCTTGGTAGTCTTCTTACTCTATTCTTCTTACCCACTTTGATTAAGTTGTCAAAATTAACATGACAAAGCCTTTTGTGCCATAACCAAACATATTCAACTTTAGAAAATAGGCAACTCTTCATAGAAGTATCAAGATAAAATAGATTACCTTTAGATTGTTCTCTAGTATCAATTAGATTACTCTTCTCATCAAATACTTTCACTCTCCCATATTGAAATTCCAGTCGGTGACCTGTATTTTTTAGCTGTGCAACACTCAACAGATTATAATTTAATCCTTCAACCCAATAAAAATCATCACATCTTGTGTTATTCAGTAGAATTATAGATCCTTTCCTTTCACAAGATATGGAACATTATTACCAAATCTAACATAGCCTCCATCATGCTTTTCCAAGGAAATAAACTTAAGTGTTTCACCAGTCATGTGATGTGAACAACCTCTATCTATAATCCATATTTTATTCTTACTTACTTGTGATATTAGGGCTCTAGGTTCTTCTTCATCAAAATCATCTTTTATAGAAATATAAACAACTTATTTGTTCTCATTACTCTCAATAGAATCATCATCACTTTATCCTTCATTAGCAATATAACAAGATTTATTACCTTTGTTTTGTAGTCTCTGTATCTCTTGAATCTATTTTATCTCGTCCTTATCTTTCTTTTCCTCCTTATCATTCTGTGGATAGTTAGATGCAAAGTGACCAATTTTATCACAATTAAAACATTTCAAGGGTAACTTACCTCGGTATTTTCCTTTTCCCCTTTGTAGCCTTCTAGCCAACAAAGCTTCAAATTATCTTTCATTCTCATCACATTCAGTAAATAGCTCTTCAAGAACTTCAGTGCAACTATAGAATTGCTCACTAACACTTCTCAAATAACAATCTCTAGCAGTATCTTCCGTAGCCTTTCCAATCTTTATAGTAGTGTAAGACTAGAAAAAGGCATAAAATGCATATCTAGGTAACCACAAAACCCTAAACAATATGCAAACCCATCTAATCTAAAATTAGAGCCATTGAAATAAGAATTCAAAAACATATGCAAATAACACATAAAACCCCCTTCAAGTGATGCTCAAATTCTCTCCTTTCTTCTCCATAGAGTAGATTATTGTTTCTCTTTTGCCTATGACAAAAATGCACAAGTATTGAAAAGCCAAGTGGATAGAAAGAATACTAGGAGATAGTGGTTCAAACTTGAATGAGAGGATTGCATCTCAATTTATAGAAAATGAGAGACAATTTACAGAATTAGAATGCATAAATCAATGCATAATGGAGGGAAAAGGAAGAAGCAAATTAATAGGAAAATGGAAGCATAAATTAGGGTAAATGGATAGGGAAAGGTGGAAGAAATCATGAAGCACATTAATAGGGATATGAAGCACAATTAAGGGATATGACAAATTAGGTGGAATTACGAGGAATTAATTCAATAAATAAATCAATAGTCCTCACAAAAACAATTATTAGCATTTGTGAAATTCTAAAATCCCATAAACTAGAATTAGCCAATTAATTAATTAGAAATTAATTAATTGTGAATACTTAGGACAAGAATGAATAAATATGATTTATTCATAAAGAATAGGGACAAATATTAGGTCATTCATCCCAAGAAGAAAAATTAGTGAATTATTGATCAAATGAAGGCATTAATGTGCAATTGAATGGATTTTGATGATATTGATAAGGATTAGGATCAATTCTGATGATTCTAGAATAGTTTAGGAAATCACAAGGCATCGGTGAACTTTGACAATGTGATCACAATAATGATTGGAAATTATATAATGGTATCAATGAACTTGGATGATGCAAGAGGATAAATAAAGATAAGGAGACATTGATGAACTTGGACAATGCTCCTAAAATGTGAAAATGACAGCGAGGCATTGATGAACTTTGACAATGCTCTCGAAATGATTATTGATGATGAAATAGCATTGATGATCTTTGAAAATGATATTGGAGGAATTAAATGATGATGAGGCATTGATGAAATTGGACAATGCACTCAAATTATGATTTAGGAGAAGGCATTGATGAATTTAATAATACCTTGGATAGATAGTGATGATCCATCGATGGACTTTGACATGCCAGAGGATTGATTGAAAGAGATTGATAAGACATTGATACGAGTTTGGAATTGAATGAGTTTGGAATGATCCTAGACCGATTAGAAAAGGATTAGAACTTAGTTGGACCAATTTAGGATTATTTGACATGGTTTAGGAATGAATTTGATTGATTTAGCCAAAAAGATCAAGGTTATATGAGAATTTTTAGAAATCGGTGACATGGAATAATGCCACAATATCAGTGAATAAAACACATGTTAAAAATGGAGGACATAGATGTGAAATTTTTTTAGGTGTCTACAAGTAGACTTAAATGCAGATTAAATATTATAAATAGTAGGCGCACTATTGTCAAAATCATTTAACTCAAATGCAGTTAACTTACCAATAGTGACATCCAGTGAAACATTCATCTGGGCTATAGATCTCAGCTCTTGTATAGAAAATACATGAATAAAATAACTCGGTTGTAGGGTTCTCAATATTTTTCATGCAACATCATCCTTTTTTATGGTACCACTAGCTCCTCTGATAGAATTAATAGTCTCCTTAAGTCTTGTACTATATTGTATTATGTTATCTCCTTCCTTCATCCTCACAGAGTCAAATTTTCCTCTCAAGCTTTCTACTTTAGCCTTCTGAACATGTTGATCTCCATCATAGGTCAAAAAAATCTTATCCCACATATTTTTCATAGTAGTACAACCATAAAGCTCATCATATTCTTGGTCGGTAAGTGTAGAAGCAATCTCAATCATGACTTGTGTGTGTTCATGTTTTTGTCTTTGCTCACTGATAGTCAAAGGTGTAGTAGTCGGTGCTACATATTCATTCTTAAGATATTAAAGTGCACATTCTCCTACTCTAGACACATGAAACCTCATTCTACTTTTCCATGTAGAGAAATTATCCATATTTAGCTTTGGTGCTTCCCTCTTATACATCTTTAGATATTAACTCAAATCCTTTAAACTTATCACTTCAGAGTAAGGGGTGGGGGGTGAATTAGACAAATCAAACTTAAACTCTTAAAACTGAACTCACTGATTCACTTGGTAAGTACTGAATACAATAAATGACCAATTCACCAAATAACGTAAGCAACAATATATCATTCAAACTTAGCAACATCAGATTAACTCATTAAAACATGATATAAATTAGTTGACACCATATTTAATGAGGAAACCCAATTTGGGAAAAACCTCTGTAGGAATTTTAACCCACAATAAAAAAATGTACCCTTCTAAAGTACGCTTGGTTAAGAACTTATCCTATTAAAGATTACAATCACATTTGCTAAATGTGACCCTGCTATTAAGGTCTTCACCATGTTAGGAGTGGCCTTGTTAGAGGTCTTCAAACACTCTTTTGGAATTTCACCTAAGTCTAGGTTTTACAAATAGGACGATTGAATCCACGCGGTTAAGAGATTTACTTGTTACAAATATTAATAAGCAACAATAAACTTTGATCTATAAAAATTAGCAACTCACTATGCTTGGATCAGATCCTTTATGGTCAATTGAATACTGACATCTCATACTCCATTGATCTCTTTCTCAGACTGTAGATTCTTTAATCTGTCTTTCTTTGATCTGCTCGGTAACTATTGTTCTTTAGATTCTTTCCTTCTTTTTTCAATTCACTAGTAGCCTTACACTCTGTGTAATTCTCATTCCTTATATAGACATACTTTTGCCTCTTAATCTCCTTAATTTGATTTTCCTTCCTTTGTGCTCAGTAGTTCGATCATCTTCTTCATAATTCTCAACTCGGTAAACCAAATAAATTTTACCTTGGAACTTTCATTTTTCTATTTAACCGCTTGATCTTTTCCTTAGATCTTTTATTGTTTATAGATCATGTAACAAACTTCATTTAATTCATTTCCTCATTCAGCTCATCATCGCTTTGCATTAAATTCAATTTCATCATCATTTAATATCAGTTTATTGTACTCGGTAAAACTTTCTTTGCAACTTGGTAATTGACTTCTTCACTTCTCAGTATCTAACTTGTTCTTGGTGCTTGGTGCTCGATAAATATAACTGAATCACATAACATTCTACTGAATAACTCAGTCTAGCTCTGTAAAGTATCTCTTTCAGTCATAAGTTAATTTATTGTAGTTCCTGACTTGATCAATCAAATGTACCAATTTGATAACATCAAATATATAGTAGAAAACAACTATAACATCATTACTTCATCATTGTATGATCTGTATTTATCACACATTGAACTTATCCTCTTAAGATATGGTAGCACAATAAAAATCAATTAATCAATTGCTTGACATCAATGAAAAAACAACAACCGATCTAACCATTTCCACAATCATGATACTTAGTATCACTTGGTCTTCATCATCTCCATAAGATATTCATCATTTAATCAAAAATGTATATATGTATGCATATATGTATTTTTTTATGTATGTATGTGTGTCTACATATATATACATATACATATATATAGCTATATATACATGTATACACACACACACACACATATATAAATATATATTTATGCACATACATATACATACATCCATACATATGTAGATATATATACATGTATATATATGTATATATACATATGTGTGTATGTATATATACATATAGGGATATATACATGTTTGCATACACACACAAGTATACATATAGATATATACACATAAATATACATACACACACATACACACATACATACAAGTATGTATGCATGGATATAGGTTAAGTGCACAAAGATGGGACCAAAAAGGGGTGTTAAGATGCCACTTTGTTTTATCTGAAATCAGTAAAATTTGAACTTCGATAAGAAAATCAAGATAGCTACACTCAAAATTTGAAGATAAAACAAGAACAAGAGTTTAATTACTCTAAATATAGTTTTTAAAATATTAACTTATTTTAAAAATAATGGAGATTAACAGCCTCAAAGAAAAGGAGCACACAAAGTGCTCCTTTTTTTTCCTTTCCAAAACACATAATATGGCATCTGGTGTACTCCCCATAAAGTGTCAACTTTATTTTGAATTATTTAAATTGTTCTTATGAGAAGTTAACTAACACCATGTAATTTATTTTGGCTTTTTTGGATTTTTTTTTAATGAATATATGGTTTTACTAATTTTTGAAGTGGACACATCTTGAAAATGTGAAATTTGAGCATGCGCACCCCTAAAATTGTTGAAAACTAATCAAAAATCAATTTTTTTTCTAGGTGTGTAGAACAAAGTCTAGTTTCTAAAAATGTAACTTGTTTCAAAATTTGACGAATAAGGCAAAATCTATGCTTGAAATACCACACATTGGTTTTTTTTAAAAAAGGACACACTAACAAAACAACTTAACCAAGTCAAAATATGAAAAAACCTATATATTTGGTGTATCATCTTAAAATGGAAGCACTTCCGTGTTAAGAACATGTAGCCCTCCTTAGGGGGGTGTTTCTGACCACCATCATATTGTCCCCTCATTTCTGCATCCTCTCTTACTTCTTTGCCTATTTAGGAGCCTGATTGGGCCTCTCTGGGCACCATCACTCCCATTTGGCACATTTTCCAGGGGTTCTAACTCCTTGGGTCAAGGTAGACCTCAACCTTGACCTAGGTCAAGGATGACCTCGAACTTGACCTGGGTCCTGCTTTCAAATTTGAAAGTCTGTCGGCTGTCGGAGGTCATCAAAAGTTTATTTCCCATTTTTGGGTCGGCTATTTTGGGTTCCAAAGTGATGATTCTTGAAATATATTTAATATAGGTCCTCTTCTAGGGGCATAGGTCTAATTGGAATTTAATTCTCCTATGTAGACCTCTCTAGAATATTGTGCCCTAGTTTCATATATAAGAAAGTTTTCTCCTCTCATTTTCTCTAAGAAAAAAAAGGGAAGCAAGAAGAAACCAAGCTAACACTTACTTAGTGCATAACCATCATCAAGAAAAAAATTCAAGCATCCATTTTTCTACATGTTTTCAAGATTTAAAAGTTTTCAAGTCTTCCTCTCAAGCATTCAAGATCTCCATTGAAGATCAAGGATTCAAGCTTTCAAGAATTTGAAGGGATTTGGTTCAAACATTCAAGATTTATCATTTGATCCCTAGATCTACCCATCACGGTGGTGTGATCTTCCTTCTGTTAGAATGAATTTAGAATAAATGAGAGGGGGGGGGGGTGAATTAGTTATCCTCAGGTCTAGATGTACCAATTGAAACTTTATAGCACTTTAAACAACTCAGATCTGCTCGGCAGCAGTAGCATAAATCAACAACATAAATATGTAGTTTACTATTCAAATGTAATCAGCTTGTAGAAAATTAACAGTAAAACTCAACATAAACATTCACACAAGTTGACACCAATATTTAACATGGAAACCCAAATTGGGAAAAAACACATGCTACCAACTTTTCACTCTTCTGAAGTGAGCTCTGCTAGGATCCAACCCTATTAAAGGTTACAAAACACATTGCTAAATGTGACCTAGTTAAAGGATTTAATCACCCTGTCAGGAGTGGCCTTGTTATAGGTCTTAGAACATTCCACCTGAATGTCACCTTGCTCAAAGGATTTATACAATGACTATTAGGTCAACCTAGTTAAAGGATTTTGACTGATATAATGGTTAGAAAGTAATCAGAAGGTGTGATCTGATACATACAACATACTTTGCAAATTTAGATCCAATTCAGCTCTTATGCTAATTCACTGAGTGGCCTCCATTCTCATGTCAATCTTTAGATCTGCTTGAAAATTTGTCAAGCAATCACTTTCACAACTCTCTGCTTCTCTTTTTAGCCTTCTTTGCTAGATCATGCCAATCAGTCAATTAACCAAGAGATTCTCTTGCAAACACTTTTCACATACATACACACTTCTTGAATAACCCCTTGAGGTTATCTTATACCTCATGATCTAGGTAAAATAAATATTTTCTGCTTATTCAAGATTGTAGATCTTAGGTTAGGTTAGATCCAATGGATCTTTCCATTATTTACATTTAATTTACTTCTCGAAAGCAATCACTAATTAAATCTTGGATCCATGCATTAATTATGGTTACCCATGCATTTAAATAGTGTGGACCAATTGTGCTTATCCTTAATTAACTTTACATATCCCATTAAATTTAATTATGTCAGCCAGAGATCTCAAATCTCAACAATTACCAAAATATTGCTTCTCGGCCAACACTGTGTTCTTCCACTCGGTCATCACTATTTTCCTCGACAATTTACTAGCGCTCGGTCGACACTAAGAAATTGTGCTCAACATACACTGGTGCTTGGTCGACACAAACTTCACTCGGCATATACTATTCCCAGTAAACTGACATCTTGACTTAGTGTAATGGATAAACAACACATTACTTTGCCAATGTGCCAATTGATCAAGTACCCTTGTAATTTCTCATAACTCAACCATTTTACTCAGTCTTCTTGTTATCCTTGCCTTCAAATATTCTTCAACAATCAATAGATATGGTACTCAAATAGATAGAAATAGTCTCACCAGTTAAGGTTTGACATCAATGAAAAAAAAACAATTGTTTACATTGTAGATTTCCAACACCTTCAAGATCTTTTGCACATCCTCAAAGACCTTTTCATTCTCTCTTTAGGCTGGATTCCAAGCATACAATCATGGAGGTTTATGGTTTCTAATATTGAGTCCAAGCTTTCATATTTACATATTTGTTTACATTCAAAATACAATTGTATACCTATTGAATATCATAGCTTCATTATTAGATTTACTTCTACTACTTTCTAGAATTCTTTATTTCAATTATTGATTTCAAGGTTAGTTCCTAAATCAGGTTTTGACTAAGGCAAACCCCTCCCCCAAAAAAACAAATCCATTTTTCTTGTAGGTACAGGTTCAGAATAGTGGATCAGAGTGCATATTCAAATACCCTTTTTGGAAAAATTTTGAGATCCAGAAACAGATTTCTTGTCAGAGACTTTTTAGGTTGATTCTTCCCTAGGTCGGAATCATAAATTCTGGGTCAATGGTGACATTGACTTGAGGGTCAAAATGGAAACTGTGTCATAACAAAAAAATATTTCTGGGTTTTGTTCATTTCTGCATTTCTATTCCAGACCCGGTCTTAGATTTTCCAGAAACTGAGCGTAGACTCCCAAAAATAAAATTCTTCAAATCTGTAACGTCTCAAGGTTGGTATTTTTCTCCTATTCATTTCAATTAAAGTTCTTAATCTTTTTAAACCTATCACACACTCTCTTCTATAAAATAGGAGTTAGGGTTTTTCTCTTTATCCCTATCCTTAATAGGTTGATTCATTTTTGTATTGATCCTTTCTTTAGGGTTAATCAATTTGGATCTTCCCTTTATGAAATTTGGGATTAAGAGGACAATCTTACCTTCTTCACCATTCTTACAACACACATTAAATTCAGCCTTTACATTTTATATATTCATAACACCCCATTCCTATCTTACATTTCAAGTAACATCCCTATTTCATATGTTACCATTTTAGATCTTATTTAAATGCAATATTTTATATGCTACATTTTTAGATGTCATATTTTAGATCTTACAATTAGATAGCTAATAAAGAGCTTAACAACATTGTGATATTGTTTAATTTGAATTGAAACATGAACAAAAATTTGAGAATTTTTTCCATGTTTATAGAAATCCTTTGGGTTGGATGCCCAAGGAAAGTCCAAGTGAAAGGCTTTGCAAACTATTTGGAACACGTCAAATATTGCATGCACCAAATATGGTGCACACTGCCATATGTGGTGTATAACAAACAAAAAAAATGAATTTTTGTCATTTGATGCATGCTAAATATGGCATATGCCAAATGCACAAAATGTGTTTTTATTATCAAGTCACAATCAATCTCTTAACATGAATATATACAAGAAATATAATATTTAAGTATGAGTATTATATTTTAAGTTATATTTCATGAATATATTGTCAGGTTGTTTGAGAGTCATTTCATATCTCTAAAATTTATAATGTAGATTCTAGATTTTTGAAAGTCATATAATTTTTCAAAATGATTCAAATTTCAACAATAAACATGCTTATAGTAGCATTCTCTCATTCTTTGCATTCCCCTCTTTATCTTCCCCAA
Organism: Thuja plicata; assembly: GCA_018584345.1. Classification (NCBI taxonomy): domain Eukaryota; kingdom Viridiplantae; phylum Streptophyta; class Pinopsida; order Cupressales; family Cupressaceae; genus Thuja; species Thuja plicata. The sequence continues at coordinate 293,292 of MU219189.1, forward strand.
AATCTAGACCTATCTCTCTCTCCCTCTCTTCTCACTCTCATCTCTCCCTCCCATCTCTAGGTCTCTACTACCCTCTCACCTTCTCTACCTCTCCTTGTCTTTTGAGGGCGAATTGCCCATATTGATACCTCTCTCTCTCTCTCTCTCTAGAGGGTATAGAGTTTAGGGCACACGATTGATGGTACAAGGTGTAGGGTACATAGGTTTGAGGGTATTTCCTATTTTTAGACTTTCCTATACATAGGTCTTTCCTTTCCTTTATTAATCTCTCTCTCTCTCTCTCTCTCTCTCTCTCAAGATGACATGGATCATTCTAAATTAGATATAAAAATTGTCAAACCTTAAGATTTTGATATTGGGATCAAAAAAATTGAAGGGAAGAACAGAGGACAGGTAGAGAAAGTTTGGTTAGATTAGTTTACCAATCTATTTAATGTTTGTTAATGATTGTTTGCAACCCAATTAATGTTGTGTTGAATTTATTAAGTCAACCAATGGGTTTTGGCGTGATCAAATTTAATATTTATGTCGATGGGTAAAACATTTTAGGGCAAAGGTCAAATTAGACAAAGTTGTTATAAAAGAAGGATGAAGTTGAGATTTATGGTTAATGTTGAGATTCAAGGTCTCTCTCTCTCTCTCTCTCTATTTTGCGATATTATTGTTGGTATTATTTTGATTGATGTCAAAACTGGTGTACCAATTGGTTGTGGTCTGAGTGGTGAAACAATGGCCTATCTTATGTAGTGATATATGATAGAAAAATATTATGGATGGTTATCCTTGATTCAGTAATGGACGTATATATTTTTGGTTATCCTATGAATGAATTTTGAATGCTTACTGTATTCAAAGTTCTTTCTGAGTATCCTTTGGTATTCGGTCATTCATATAGTGTGTCAATAATTTTTGTATAACAATTGTATTCAATATTTGGATCATTTCTTCTTGGATCTATCATTCAGTTGTTGCTAAATTTTTTCATAATCAAGACATGGTCTTGATTGTGGCATTCCCATCAGCCCCAAAATATATTTATATTTTTGTGCTTAATCTATGTAACCTGGTTATCTTATGTAAGACCTATCTTTGGGTCCTATGATAGTGTAGTATGAGTTTCTCATATATGCAACCTATCCTTTAGGTCTGGTCCTAGCATGTTGACCTTCATTGTATATCACAAGACACTGTATTTTGTGTTCAACCCAACATGTTTTGCTAGGCCAAAATATTCTTGTAAGTTCATCATATATGTATATATAGAGAATATCTTTTGGATCTGAGCAAGAGGATGGAGTATGAAATGTTGAAGATGGTATGATGTGAATAATGAATATGTGGCAAATTGTGTGAACCAAATAAGAAAAGTGAAGGATAATATAGATAATAGAGAAAAGGTGGTGTCAGAAATGTTTTGCAGAAGTGTATTGATGAATAGAAGAAGATCTTTGTTTGGATCTTCTGTTGACTGTAATAGTTCTATTCACTAGAACTGAATCTATACATGTACAAATCCAATTTCATCAGTTTAAGTTTTGTCTGTAAGATCAATTTTAGTATTAGCTATGATAGCTATTTTATATTCAAGGAAGTTAGACAAACTGACAGTGAGCCTTACCTATAGTGAGAATTGTAAAAATCACCTTAATCGATGTTCTTATTCATGAAAATTAGCTTCTCTATAGTTTTTCCCATCTTGGGTTTCTACGTAAAATTGTTGTTCATTGTGCATGGCATTTCTTTTGGGATTTTATTTTTATCGATGTTTTTATTATTAGTTTAAATTAACATTGTTACCGATACAGGTAAAGTTTAAAAAATACCTTGGGATAAATTATTTATCCCCCCTCTCAATTATCCAAGTCTATTCAACACTCTATACCTCTTTATCCATGTCTATTTGCACACCTTTCTCTATCCCCTTATATTTATCTCACTTGTCTCTCTACCCCTCTCAGTACCTCACCCCTCTCTCTCTCTCTCTCCATCTATGTCTAGGTCTCCCTCCATCCCTCCTTACTCCTCTCTCTCTTTTTTCTTATGTCTCTCCTTTTATCCCTCCTTCCCACCTCTTGGTAATTACCTCTCCCTCTACTTTATAAGGTATAGGGTTCATGGTATACGTTATTGGATGGGATATACAATTTATGGTATAGGGTTTAGGATTGAGGATATTGGTATAGAGTTTAGGGTACAAGATTGATGGTACAAGGTGTAGGGTACATAGGGTTGAGGGTATTTCCTATGTGGAGACTTTCCTATACATAGGTCTCTCTCTCTCTCTTTCTCTCTCAATATATATCACCCCTCCCTTTTCTATCTAGGTCTCTCACGTCTCTATCCCCCTCTAGGCTTCTTGCCTCTATATTTTCCCCATCTCTAGTTTTCCCCCTCCCTCTAGACCTCCCCCTCCCTCTCCCTTAACACTCTTCTCCTCTTATTTCTTGCATCACCTCTCTATCTCTCCCTCTCCCTCTTTGCACAAGGTTTAGGGTGGAAGATTGATGGAACAAGGTTTAGGATATATAATATTAAGGGTATTTCCTATTGATACCTCTCTCTCTCTCTCATTTATCTAGCTCTATCCTTCTATTTATTCCTCTCAATTTGTGTATCCCCCTTCCTTATTGAATCTCTCTCTCTCTCTCTCTCTCTCTCTCTCTCTCTCTCTCTCTACCCCAAGATCAATGGTACAACTGGTAGATAAAGAGATAACAAAGTGGTAATGAAAAAGAGAGGGTGGTAAGCAAATGAGAGAGAGAGAGGTAATAATCAAGAGAATTAATAGAGAGTGGAGGGAAATAATGGTGCAGGAGAACCTAGGCTATCCCTAAAGCCTTAGTTAATTTTGGCTTGAAAATAACTCTAGCTAAGTTAGTATGTTTTTTCTTTGACCTTAGAAGGTCTTGTTGTGTGTGTGACTAGATGGATTAGTAGTCAGTGCTAAATCCAATCTAGTCTAGGTTAGGTTGTTTTCAAGTTATTAGTCCTTAGGATAGGCTTAAAATGGGAAATATTGTATAAATGTGTCCTAGACCTAAGAAAAGTGTGAAAAGTTCCTAAAAATGCCTTAATGGTGTTAATTCATCAAGTTATATGGGTTAGAGGTCCTAAAAGTTAGTTGGCATCATAAATGCAAAAGATGCTCAAAAGTTGTCATGACAACATTTGCAATTTTTTGCAAATGTTGCATGCAACTCGACAACTTTGGATTTCCTTCATTATAGGAGTGGGAAATAAATTATCAAGGCCTAAAAACATGGGAGAGGCATCTTAAGATACTTTTTGGCACATTTCTTGAGGTAGAGGATATTGTATGCAAGTTTTTGAAGTGAATGAAATCAGAGTGTTCCGGTTTTACAGTACAGTTGACTTGTTTGAATGTTAATGGTGTGTTAATGGATTGAAAGGATGAATCTAGTGTTGGATCCATGAAGTAGGAGTAGATACAAGATATTTTCATTTAGTGAGAAACTAGATTAGACTTGAGTTGATAGTCTTAGAAAATTGTTTAGGATTTAGAGTGTTTACTGGTCCAGTTTAGGAGAATTTTGGTTTCATGGCTTCCCCATAGAATCCAACTGTGGGAAACTACAAAAGGTGGATGAATATGTTAGGGGAGCCTCTGTAAAGTGTATATATTCAATTAGGAGGCCTGGAGAACAAATTTTATATTTTTGAAGCCACGCTCTAGGTGAGCTATGACTGTCCGGTTAGGTGTATGGAAGAGCTAAAGTTGAATGTAGAAGCAAGGGTGTGTGTGAAAGGTCTGAAACAAGTGTAGTTTCAGAGTCATTAGGGTCCTATAGATCCCTAGTTGAGAGATAAGAGATTGACTAATCCATTTGGATAGATTTCTAGATAGAAATCAGTCAACTGCATTTTAGGAACCCAAAAAGTCCTATTAGCCCTACATTTGAAGACACTGGTGTACAGATGACTTGGGAAATCTAGACCTTGAAAATATTTTAGGTCTTCCAAATAGGTATAAGGATCCTAGGTTATTTTTGGGGTTTTTTGTAATTTTTGAGAAGAAATCCATAAAAACCCTCTGGATAGGGCTAATTGGTCAATTAGGCCTAATAGGGTCCTATAAAGAGTGAATTTGGAACTCGATTGATTAGGAATTGAAGACTCATTATAATGGAGTTGGAAGGATGAATAATGAGTTTTTTAATAGTGGATATGACCCTTTCATTATTGGCGAAGTTGGTATGAAGGATTTATGCCTAGAGTCCTTCAAGCTAGAGTGAAGCATTAAGACAAAACTAGTGATAGTTTCCCTTCAAGGTTAAACACAAGAAGACTAACTCTTGGAGTGGAGTTTGGATAGTCTTGGGAGTAGAGAATTCAGACTATTGGGATTCTATGAGAGTGGTTGGGATCCAAAGCAAACTAGGACAAGTTAAGTCATTAACAAGCTTGTGTGAGCACACCTTGGAGCACTTCCACCAAATAATAAGAGAGGGTGAGAGAGGAAGAGATAGGGAGAGAGGAAAACATAGAGATGAGGGTAAGGAGGGAAGGAAATGGAGATAGATAACTATAGATGCTGATTATTGAAATTTGACTAAGTTTGAAAATTTACATGTTCTTCAAAATTATAGAATCTAAATTATAGCTCCTAGAGATTTGAAACCACTCTCAAAAATCTTGACAATATATACATGAAATATAACTTAAATGCACCTTAAATGTTATATTTAATGTATATGTTCTTTCTTTAAGATTGCATTTAACTTGAGTTTGAATAATTTCATCAAATTGGGAGAGAGAGAGACAAAGGGAAAGAAAAGTTTTCAATATGATACATTTGGTGAATGTCAAATATGGGTTTGGCTGGCCCAAACCTAAGGCTTGGCACGCCGAGCCATATGTCATGCACAATATATGACATTCACCATATATGATGAACACCATATAATTTTTGGGGGACCAAAAAGATGAGTGACATGTTTTTGGTCCCCCATCTTTGTGTATGTACAAGATATATTTATATAGTGACAAGATTTTGACAAAATCTATTCAAAGAGATAAATTCACTAGGGTACACATGACACATTGTTAATTTAAAGGTTTATCAACATACGTAATCAAAGTATAGTAACATTCTATTTATACAACATGTCAAAGCTTAAATAAAATTGAAATGTCCAAGTTTAGAATGAGAAAAAATGTGTTACTCATAAAATAGAGAAAACCTTGATTTTTTAGGTAAATAGAGCACATTAAAAAACCTTGATTATTCAAATGTAGTATGTGAAGAGATAAATAAATAGAGCACATTAAAAATTAATTGTATAAGATGATTATAGTTTTTGACTAACTTATTTGAATTTCCGTGAAGCTTTATAATAATTGTGTAGTAGATTGCATTTTAGAAGTATCAACAAATTTTTCATCTAGTCAGCACAACAAAAGGGAGAGTTGACATCAAAGGGTTACAAAATTATTAAAATATCAATATGATAATTTACTAATAAAAATATAATAATTATTTTTAGTTCTTTTATTTTTCTTTTACTTATATGTTACTTTTTAATGGTTTTAATTTATTGCTCTGTTAATGAGAAAATATGGGTTAATCCATCTCCATAGGAGGTATTGAAGGAGAGTTGGGAGCCACTAGAGAAAGAATGGATCAAAATAAACTTTGATGGTGCTTCAAAGGGAAATCCAGGGCCTTTAGGAGCTGCTTTTGTGGTTTGATATTGGACAGGAAATATTCTTGTGATTAGAGAAAAGAGATTGGTTGAAGGGACAAATAATGAGGCAAAAGTGTAGGTAGCTCTTATAGTGATCAAAGTGTCCAAATAACATAATATTAACAAACTTCAATTGGAGGGGGATTCACTGATCGTTGTCAATGCCATCATGAAAGGGAAATTAGGTGTATGGTATTTGAATGAGTTTATTAGAAATATCAATTCTTCGAATGAAACCTTTGAAGAATTTAAAATATCCCATGTCAAGTTAGAAGGAAACGAAGTTACATATATCATGTCTAAAGTAGGGTTTTATTTGAAAGATCAAGGAAGGGAGGAGATTATTGAGAACTTTAGGAGTATCGATGGGAAATACTTAGAATTGGCCCAATAGTAGCAAAGAAAAGAAAAAAAGATTAGATGTTGTAAGTAAAATGGACCATTGGTGTTACAACCTTAGTTGAAGGAAGGAGACAATCTTATTACAATTTAGCTATTCTTGGGGAGGTTTTAAATTTTGAAATCATTTTTTCTTTGTTTTGGACCTCCATCCCCACTAGCTGTTCAAGGTATATTTATGGGTTTGATGGACAATTAATTGCATGTGGTTTAATGATTTGAAGTTAGAGGATTCCTTGTGGAGCCATCATTTCATGGAGAAGATGGGATTTAATCTCTCACAGGGCAAGGTTGAAATAGTGGTGGATTAGAGTACTTAGGTACTCATTAAATAAAGAAGAGTTTAGATTAAGGCATCATCTAGCCTATGTGAAGTGGTGAAGAGATGTATGTAAGACAAGAGGAAATTTGTAGGCTCACATTCTCTCTAGGTGTTGTGGTTAGGCATGTGTTCAGAATCAGGGTAGAAGATGGAAGCTAATTTCACTCTCTAGATGGTCGAACAACAACTATGTTTTTGAGGGGAGGTTACCAGGAAGAGGATGAAGGGCATTTTTAGGTTGACAATCCTTATTTTTGGAAAATTTTGGATTTTTTTCTTATGGAGGAGTTTATGCTCATAGACAACTGATATCGATCAAACATTGATGTAGCCTCAACAATGTTCATGTGGGTGTTGGAGTTGGAAACCAAAAATGAGGTTCTCTAGGTGATGCACTCATGTGTGACACCATAATGGATGAGCGATATGATTCTAATGTTGGTGGTGGTAGAACTTGGAGTTAGTTTTAGAGTTGAAGATGGAAATCAATAGGAGTTTGAGGGATCACTTAAGAGTTTTAAAGCATTTTATTGTGTGGAGTGCAATGAATAGCAGAGATAAGAGGAACGAAGAAGATAAGGATGAATGGAAGCTCTTGAAAGAACATTTGTTGCAGTTGGAAACATAGAAGAACCAGACAGAACGTGAGAAATGAGAGGCCAAGAAGGAAAATATAGACACTAGAGGATGGGTTTTTATCCTAAAGCATTCATGGGCTTACGATGCAAAGGCAAAGATTAGGAAATTGTGATTCAGGGTGCCAATATGGCAATGTTGTTTGCTTATTGTGTTTGTCTTAAAATTGTCTAAGTGTAAGCCCAATTTTGTTAATGAATGGACATATTTAGTATATATGTTGTTTAATTAGTTGTTGTTGTTGTTGTTGTTCATACTAGATAAATCTGAATGTAATGATGCATGTACCCATTTTTGAACACGGGCTTTAATATTTTAGTTTTAGAATAGTTAGTAGTCGTAGGGATTTAATGAAATAGTTCATTTTTGGAGGTAGCGATTAAGAAGTCAGGTGGCTGGGTACAATATGCAAGGGTTTTCATGCTTAAATGTCTTTATGTAAGACTTTTTATTATTAATAAATATATCTTATCACTAAAATAGTTTTGATTTATTATTTTTTTCAATATATGTTTGATATATGTTTTGGCGCACCCCCTAAAATTCTTTTTTGATATGTGAAGCCCAACGGTCACATGACCATTCGACTTCTCCCTTATCCCTATTTTGTGGTTGTATATGTTACTATAAATGACTATAAATGCCATGGACATGATTTCATTGTTTAAACGATAATAAGATATTTCCCTGCATTGAGAGTGGATGTAGCCAGATTTGGCGAACCACTATAAATCACTGTGTTATGTGTTTTGTCTTTATTTCTTATTGTAGTCTTAGATATGTTTATTGGTTATACCTGCTTGATTAAAACTTACAATTCTCTGCTATTTAGTTAAACTTAAAAGCTAGAAAACTAAATAGAAGAATAAATTATAATTCAAAGCTTTCTAATATAAATTTAATTAAATTTTTTTGATATATAGGTATTAAAAAAAATTCACTTTCTAAATTTTGTCAAGATTTAACTAGATATTGAAAAATTACACTTCCATAGATATTTTTGAAAAAATATAATTTCAAGCTGTGTGCATGTAATTTTGAACCTAATAGAGTAAATCGAAGCAATATTAATCCAGACTACTCGAATAAAATCAACACTCATGATTAGGGGAAAGGGACCAGTAGAGGCTATAGCTAAATTTATGCACTTAATTGAGGTAGCAAACTATATTGGATTGCGCTGATTTTTTTAGCTATCTCCATATGCGACCTAACTGCTTAAAGCTAAGGTTTTAACTTCTAATAAATAAAGATGCACTCTATAAGAGATTTTATGCACAAAAGGGTCAAAAAGTGGTAAAAAGAAAAGTGTCAACTAATACAAGACCCCCATTGCACCAATAATTTCTCACTCAAATCATCACAAATCACTAGTACTTGTGGAAAAATGTCCCAGTGGTGGTTCACAAATCTCTAGTAGTGGTACACAAATGGGTTAATCATGATTAAAAAAACTAAAAAATGATCAACTATTGGCAAATAAATGATGCACTACTAGTGATTTTATTGTGTGACAATGAGTGAGTGGTTATTGGACCTCAAGTGGTAATTCGTTCCTTTCCCCTAAGCATAAATGACAAAAACATGAAAATACTCCCAATATGGGAAGCACTATGAATGCTCCCATTTCTACCTACCATAGGTTTTTCACTTTTGTAGATGGCTCCAATGGTATGGTGACAAATTTATGCTTAGAGGTGAGGCAAGGCAGTCATCTACTTAGAGGTGAGGAAAAGAAATAATATTAGGATTTTTTATCTGATGAACTATAACTAATTGAATGTTTGAAGATGTTAAGTTGATGATCATCGAGCTACAGAAAATTAATGCAATACAATAAATCAGTTAATGTATTGTATTGTCATTGATATCAACTTGATATAAACTAATTGGTTGTATACATATTGTCAAAGAATTCAAAGAACCAAAAATATAAAGGTTATGTTATCAGTAATGCATAAAAGTTCAGTATACACCAAGTGACAACAAACATTGACAGACAGTGCACATCGACGGATAGAGATCCCCAAGAAGAGTCACAGTGATACCCAAGCAAGATACCCAAGCAAGCATTACCGAGCATAACTAAAATTCACAGTGTTTCCCAACAGACAGACAACCTCAATGGATAGAGATGCCTGAGGACAACTAAAGTCAAGACAGAAAAAACAAGGAGTTAAACACCGATAAGAACTGAAGTTTAGAAATGACAAAAGACTTAGCTGGCAAGAGATAAATATGGAGTTAACTGATTGATTACATTGTTTTCATCGACCAGTTAAAAGCTAGATATAATCTAGAGATTAAAGATAGTTGTATTCCATTTGTCAAGGAGAAATCTACAGGATAAAACTAAAGCATGCTTTAAAGCAAGAATGATGAGATTTGTTGATCACGTCAAGAACAAGAAAGACAAGGACTTAGAAACAATGAAATAATGTCTATAAAAGAGACAAGCTAATTAATTATGAATTGGGGGAGAATACAAGAGGATGCTAAAGAGAATACTAGTGAAGATAAAGATTCTTCATACAGTCCTGATCAAACAAGCTGAAGAACATAGCTAAAGATTTCTGCGAACACCGGGCAACAGAGAAGCAACAACATCACCGAGTAGAAAGAAGTGGAGCAAAGGAACATACAAGAAACATTGACTAGAAAGGTATTATGAGCTTACAATAGATCTGAACATCTTTAAGATTAAATTGTATTTATGAATAGATCATATATTGTTTCAGTTTAACCATTGATTCAAAAAATCTCTTAACAGAGTGGGATTTAACTATCCTTTATATATTGAGAGACATCCAAAGGAGTATCAAAATTTTTATCATGAAGATAGCATAGTGAAATGCCAAATATCAAGTGAAAAAATATTCTATTTAAATCCTCTAACAAGGTCACACTTAACAGTATGTTTGTAACCTTTAACAGGGTTGGCTCTTAACCGAGCTCACTTCAGAAGAGTGAAAATTTTGGGTTACCGGTCCCAAGTGGGTTTTCCCCTAACAAGGTTTCCACGTTAAAAATCCATGTGTAAAATGTGTATATGGTTCATTGATTTGATGTTTTTCTTTACACATTACTAAAACATGATTGATCAGTAAACACTAAGTTATTTACTGTATTTCGGTAAAGACTAGACTGCTATTTGGTAAAGCTTAAGAAAAAGGATAAACAGTGTATTCCGAGCAGTATTTATTTGATAAGATTATTTAAGGGCATACATCTTGTAGGACTGAAGATAAATAGAGGTTTATAATTGTGGTATAAATTTTTGGGTTGATTTATTGGATTAATTTTTGAGGCCACTGATTCACCCTCTCTCTTAGTTATTCTAATAATTGGTATCAGAGCTTGTGTGCTTAGAAGGAGGGTTTCAAGACCTAATCTAAAGATCACAAGATAGGAAAATGGGATGTGCCTAAGTTTAACAAATCCAACTTTGCATCATGGAAAATTAGGATAAGACTTCACCTATCAGGTATTGGAAATGATGTTACTCAATACTTGGATATTGAATATGTGTTGCCTACTAGACCTTACACACTTACTAGACCTTACACACTTGATCAATTGAGAGAAAAGCATGAGAATAATTCTATGACGGTAGAACTTGCCTCCTCACTCTCCAATATTGAATTTGAAGATGTCAAAACATGTATTACTGCAAATCAAATGTGGGACAAAATGAATCTAGTACATGGAGGAGATGCAAATATGCTAAGAGATAAGTCACAAAGCCTAAGAGGAAGGTTTGATGACCTAAGAATGAAAGAAGGAGAAAACATCACTCAGTATAGCTGTAGAATCAAAGAGGTAGTCAATGCTATCCAAGGAGTAGAAAATGCCTATTTATGCTATTAGAGTATCTTCTATACAAGAAATGAGAGCAGTAGAAAATAACAATGTCACTCTAGATAGTTTGGTTGGTAGACTTATTTCATTTTAGATGAATAACTTGACAACAGTGTCTTACCATCTATTGAGTTTGCATTCAAATCTTCTTTAAAAATAAGGAAGTCAAGCCATAAACACACTATGAGAAATGATAGTGAAAGTGATAGTGATGACCAAGAACTTGATGAGATTGAAGCACTAATGGCTAGAAGACTACAGAGAGGCAAAGGTAGATAAATAGGTAAATTACCATTGGTATGTTTTAATTGTAAAGAGATTGGACACTTTTTTTCTAGATGTCCTAAAAAAAGAAAAGAAGACAGAAACAGTGACAAATCATATGAAAATAAGTTTGACAGAGGTGATGATAGAGATTACTAAAGCAACTGATAATTTGGTAGAAGAGACAACCGAGACTACAAGGACAAAGGGAAGAAATTTTGTTACCTGGCTGAGAACAAAGCTGAGAATAATGACACTGAAACTTATGAAGATATTGAGGTGGTATTTTTTGCCATGAAGGATGATTCAGACAAAGAGGAAAGGTACGTTGAGACTACACTCATATATAAGGTTAGTAAAAATGATGTCTAGATTATTGATAGTGGCTGTGCTCACCACATGAGTAGAGATAAGGAAAAATTTAAAACTTTTGAGTATTATAATGGTGGATCAATAAGAATGGGTAATGACTCACCCTATCTGATTGAAGGTAAAGGAACCCTAATGTTGAACAATCTGATCAAATGTCAAAATGCATACTGGGTAAAAGGACTTAACTATAATCTATTGAGTGTTTCACAACTGAATAAAAAAGGTCACCGAGTTCCATTTGAGAACAAAAAGGAAAAGATATTTAATGAATCAGGAAGGTTGATTAGAACTGGTGAGTAGACAAAAGGTAAACTATTCTATCTTGATCATGTCATGTGCAAGAATTGTCAAAAAGGTAAAATAAAAAAGTCTAGTTTCAAGATAAAAATCTGCATATCTAATGCTATTCTAGAATTAGTCCATACTGATCTATGTAGACCAATGAGAACAAAGAGTTACTATGGTGATAAATACTTCATTCTCTTTGTTGATGATTATTCTAGAATGATGACAGTTATGTTATTGAAAGAGAAATCATAAGCATTCAAGATGTTTAAATGATATAAAGCTATTGTAGAAAAATGAGGTGGTAAGGAACATAAATGCTTAAGATCAAATAAAGGAGGAGAATTTATTTCTGATGAATTCACTAACTTTTGTAATGAGCATGGAATTCAAAGACAGGTTTCTGCACCAAGAACACCACAACAAAATGGTATTGCTGAAAGAAGAAACATATCCATTTTTTATTGTGCCAGAAAACCAATGATTGAGAAAGGCATCACTCAAACATTCTGGAGAGAAGCTATCAGTATTGTTGTCTACACATTAAACAAAGTTCAACCGAAGAAAGACACAAATAAGACACCTTATGAGCTATGGTATGGATACACACCCAATGTAAGTTACTTCAAAATTTTTGGAATTCAATGTTATATTTTGAAAGATGATTTAAATGGAAAGCTTGACTCCAAAGGTGAAGAAGGAATATTCTTAGGGTATTCTACCAAAAGAAAGGCTATTAAATGTCTTAACAAATCCTCTAACAAAATCATTGAAAGTGCTAATGTCAAAATAGATCAATTTAATGAGAAAAATGATGAGGAAAGAAGAAAGGAACTGGAAGACTACAACAAGTTTGTCTAAAGTGAAGAACTTGACACTCTTCCTGAGAAACAATGTATCACTCTCGAGCGACAGAACAATGCACCCAAGCATCATGTTGCAAACACTAAAAAATTAGGAAACTACTCAAAATAATGTCCCAAGTGATGGAGATCAGAATTAAGGTCAAGATGATGATCAAAATGATGAATAAAGAGTTGAACCAATACTTTCCAAGTATGTCAGAAGACACCATCCACAGAACCAGATCATAGGAGACAAAAAGGATGGAATGAGAACAAGAAGTAATTCACTGAACACTAGATGTTTAATTTGTGATTTTGAGCCTAAATCTGTTAATACTACACTTGAAAATGAAGAATGGGTCAGTGCTATGAATGAAGAGATATTTTAGATTGACATTAGTACCTAGAACAGATGACAAGAATGTCATTGGTACCAAATAGATATTCAGAAACAAGCTGAATGAGAATGGAGAAGTCACAAGGAACAAAGCAAGATTAGTATGCAAGGGGTATGCACAAGAAGAAGGTATTGACTATGGAGAAACCTTTGCACCTATTGCTAGACTAGAAGGAGTCAGAATTATAATTGCTTATGCTACATTCAAATGATTCAAGGTATACCAAATGGATGTCAAATCTGCATTCTAAAATGGAATAGTAGACAAAGAGGTATACATTGAACAACTAGAAGGGTTTGTTAATCCTAACAAGAGAAACATGGTTTGTAGACTACACAAAGCCTTGTGTGGATTGAAAAAAGCACCCAGAGCATGGTATGAAAGAATTCACTCCTATCTCATAAGTATTGGATTTGTAAGAACAAATGAAAACAACAATCTGTATTTAAAAGAAGATACCGATGATAATATTTTGATTGCTGAAATATTTGTTGATTATATCATATTTGGTGGTAACGATATGTTATGCAAATAATTTTCTAATGAAATGAGTAAAGAGTTTTAGATGCTAATGTTTGGGGAGATCAAATTCTTTCTTGGTCTATATATTATTCAACATGATGTAGGCATCTATATCACACAATCCAAATACACCAAGGAAGTGGTGAAGATATTCAAGATGGAAGACTCCAAACCAGTTGGAACACCTATGGAAACCAGATGCAAGATGAAAAAGGGAGACAAGTCAACCAAGGTAAATCAGACCCTATATAGATCTAAGATTGGCAAACTCATGTATGTTGTTCATACTAGACCAGATATAGTACATGCAGTTTGAATAGTTGCAAGATTCTCTTCTAATCCCAAGGACCCACACATGACTGTTGTCAAAAGAATTCTAAGATATCTAGAGAATACCAAAGACTATGGCTTATGGTATAAAAGAGAAGGCAAATTTGAGCTTCAAGTCTATATAGATGTTGATTGGGCTGGAAACTTAGATGACAAAAAGAGTACAATAGGAGGAGCATTCTTTATGGGTGGCAGACTTGTCACATGGATAAGTAAGAAGAAAGGATGCATCTCACAATCTACTGCAGAAGTAGAATATGTGGCTACTACTGCAAATTGCTCTAAAATTGCATGGATCAAACAATTACTAGAATGTATGAATATGAAAATTCTTGAACCAGTGATTATCTATTGTGATAATACCAGTGCAATAAACATATCAAAGAACCCATTCATGCATGCTAAGACAAAGCATATTGCTATCAAGTATCATTACTTAAGGGAACAAGTGCAAGAGAAAGAGGTGATACTGGAATATGTTCAATCCAAGGAACAATTAGCAAACATATTCACAAAGCCACTGCCTAAAGATACATTTGAGTACCTGAAAAAGAGACTAGGGGTCCGACCCTTTTCTATTGGTCACTAAGCTAACTAAGAGGCTACATCATCCTACACATAATTAGAAGATCATTCACGTTGATGCAAGCAAAGAGATATACTACACAGACATATTAGTACACAAAAAGTTACTTATCTGCACCGAACGCTAGAGTTATTGTATTGTTGATGGAAAGGGAAAATCAAGGAATATATTAAAAAAAAGGGAAGGATATAGTTTGGCATTGTTGTCAAAGGGAGAGACATTATATATCCATATGAAATATCCACCATGATCATCCAAAGGAAGAGAAGTATCCTAAGGGAGAGATGACTCAAAGAGAGAGAGTATATCTATTACTGTCAAAGGAAAAAAAAGATTCTACAACAAAGGGAGAGACAGAATCAAAAGTTGCTACATCCATCCAGTGAAGGGAATAAAGAATGAGGAAAGTACTTTGCAAGAAACAAATCTAAGCTAGAAGAGCTTACCGAGAGCCAAACATTTGTATTGGTTATAAAACAATAAGTTTAGTAGATTGATGAACTATAACTGATATATTTCATATTGTATTAGTAGTAATGTATTATTTTTCCATCAATGCCAAAGGGAGAGATTGCTGAACTATAACTAATTGAATGTTTGAAAATATTAAGTTGATGATCACTGAGCTGCAAAAAATTAATGCAAGACATTAAATTAGTTAATGTATTGTATTTTCATTGATGTCAACTTGATATAAACTGATTGGTTGTATACATATTGTTAAAGACTTCAAAGAACCAAAAAGATAAAGGTTATATTATCAGTAATGCATAAAATTTTAGTATACACCAAGTGCACACCGACAGATAGAGAACCCCAAGAAGAGTCACAGTGATACCCGAGCAAGCATTATCAAAAAGAACTGAAATTCACAGTGTTTCTTGACGGACAGACAATCCTAACGGACAGAGATACCCAAGGACAACTAAATTCAAGACCAAGAAAACAAGCATTTAAACACCGATAAGAATTGAAGTTCATAAATGATAAAAGACTTAGCTGGAAGGAGTGAAATATGGAGTTAACTGATTGATTACATTGTTTTCATTGACCAGTTAAAAGCTAGAGATAATCTAGAGATTAAAGCTATTTTTATTTCAGTTGTCAAGGAGAAATCTACGGGATAAAACTAAAGCATTCTTTAAAGCAAGAATGGTGAGATTTGTAGATCACGTCAAGAACAAGAAAGACAAGGAATTATAAATAGTGAAATATTGTCTATAAAAGAGACAAGCTAATTCATTATGAATTGGGGGAAAATAGAAGAGGATGCTGAAGAGAATACTGGTGAAGATAAAGAGTCTTCATACAATCCTGATCAAACAAGTTGAAGAACACAGCTAAGGATTTCTGCAGACACTGAGCAACAGAGAGGCAACAACATCACCAAGAAGAAAGAAGTGGAGAAAAGGAACATAAAATAAACATTGATCAGAAATATATTATGAGCTTACAATAGATCTGAACATCTGCAAGATTATGTTGTATTTATGAACATATCATATACTATCTCAGTTTAACCATTGATTGAGAAAATCTCTTAATAGAGTGGGATTAAACTATCCTATATATATTGAGATACATCCCAAGGAGTATCAAAAATTTTCTCATGAAGATAGCATAGTGAAATGCCAGATATCAAGTGACAAACTATTCTATTTAAATCCTCTAACAAGGTCGCACTTAACAGTGTGTTTGTAACCTTTAACAGGGTTGGCTCTTCACTAAGCTCACTTTAGAAGAGTGAACATTTTGGGTTACCGGTCCTAAGTGGTTTTTCTCCTAACAGGGTTTCCACGTTAAAAATCCATGTGTCAAATGTGTATATGGTTCATTGCTTTGATGTTTTTCTTTACACATTACTAAAACATGATTGATCGGTAAACACTAAGTTATTTACTGTATTTTGGTAAACAATGTTGGAAAGTTGACATTTAGGGTGTACATGACTAATTATGTGTTGTCATTATGGAAACAAAGTCATATAAACTTTTGAAAATTAAACTTTGAAGATCAAAATTGGCTAAGTATACAAAATAGAATAGTACAGAGCTATACAGTTGATCAGAGCACTAACGCATGTGCGTATGATCGAATCAGACTATGTGCCTACATACTTAAGTTTTATGATATGTTATTAAGCTTAGTCTATACACACATGGTACATTATGACAGTATGGAGAAGTTACAGCAAGTTCAAGTGCCACTAGCAATTTAGAAAACAGAGCATGAGTCCGACTTCAGATTTTGATTAGCGTATAATATTTTATCTTGTAATGGCCATGCACCTATTCTAATATGATTGTAATTATGTCTTTAACACTCATGTAAACATGCTTAAGCCAAATGTTTTGGAAGCGTTGTGTATGTTGTTTTTGGGCCGACTAAGGTCTTATTTTTGGTCACGTCTATTCAGGCATGTATATATACTTGACATTCAATTTTGTATTAAGTGTAAGAATGGAAAATATGCAGAGAAGATATCTAGAAGATTAATATAAGAAAATTAGTATGAATTAGAAGTCTTCCAGAGACTAAAGAATCAGCGCATAAAAGGAACTGATCAGACGACATTGTCATTATAGTAGTTCATCTTTTGATATAGTGTATATCTATTTCCTAAAGGTTGTAGCCTTCATCTTATTGGGTAGCGAGCTTTGGCAGTGAGCCATTCACCTTTAACAAGGTTTTGTAAAAGACTCCTAATAGGATCATTATACTTGCACTGTAAAGACTTCTCCTAACAAGGAAAAGGAACTCTAACAAGTTCATAAGAATAGTACAATCATTTGTGGGTACTAATTCCCACAAGGGTTTTTCTCCGATCAAGGTTTCCCCATAATCATATCTTGTGTTATGTGTTATTGTTTTATGCCTCATTTGTTATCTATTTGATTTAAGCTTCAAGTTGCTGAAATAAAGATAAATGACAAACACTGATTCACCCCTCCCCTTCTCAGTGTTTCTAATAATTGGTATCATAGCTCTGGTCCTCTAAAAGAAAGTTTAACCACTTGAGGAGATCATGGATTCAGCAGAAGAGAAACATCTGAAAAAGAATCTTGAAGCGTCCCTTGATGATCTTGATAGATCTGAAAAATAAAATGAAGAAATTAAACTAAAATTTGATGGATCCCAAATGCTTATCAAAAACTAAGAAAAGATCTAAAATATTGCTCTACAAATGATTTGGAAAAAATGGTCAAAAAGCTAAATGAAGAAAACATGTCTCTGAAGGACAAGATTGAAGATCTGAATGAACAACTTACAGATAGCCTAACATCTATTGAAGAAAATACCAAAGAAATTAAACAATTAGATGAAGAACTTATGCAAGAAAATATGAAGATCTTGGAGTTGGAAAACATCAAGAAAAAGATAGAATCTGAATTGACAGAAGCAAAGAATCACATTGAAAAAATTCACACAAGTTCTGATCTAATTCAATCACAAATCTATGCACAAAAGATAAGAGGAGATACTACTGGTGTTGGATATAGTATAGCACAAATTGAAACCAATAAATTGCAAGAAAGAAAGAAAGTACAAGATAAATCTACAGAAGTAAAAGCTACTGAGAATCTTGCTGAAACTAGAGCAGAATCATTTAAAGATGAACACAAGATAGTTAACCAAACTTGTTATACCTGTAACAAGCATGGATATTTGGCAAGAGATTTTAAAGAGGTGAGACCATTCAATGGCTATTGTTATTCTTGTAATAAATATAGTCATAGGGATATACATTATAGAACAAGTCAAAGAAATCAGTCACAACAGAACCAAAGAAATATGACTCAAACAATCAGAGAAATAAACATTAGAGAAACTATCAGAACATTACATGTTAGATATGTAATTATAATGGACACACAGCAAAGCAATGCAGCATTATAAACAATATCAATAGACCTCCAATCATTTCACTCATGTAACAAAGCAGGATATATCTCAAAGTTTTGTAGGTCCAGAACACAAAAAAAAGAAAATCCTAAAGGATCATTATTTGAAGAATCTGGAGAAGTCAAGTTTGTAAAAGCTACAGAAGATTCAGGTAAAGTGTGGGTTGAAGTAAAGAAAGATGATGATGTTAACAAGGTAGTAGATGCATCCATAGTGGATGCAACTTCTACTTATGGTTAGATGACTCTCATGGTCTTAGGGGGAGCTATTCTATCTCTAAACCCCTGCACGGCTGGTATACTCACCTCTGAGTATGCGCCTATGGATTCATGTATTTGGTGATGAACTAAGGAAGTATGCATGGACACATAGATTATTCCTCGACAAGAACAAAGATTTAAATTCTCAATGTAAACAGTGTTACGACATCAAGCATTAAATGAAGTAACTCTTTATAAGTCAGTGAAATATATTTTATCCTCACTTTTACATTCAAGATCAAAGAATTCGGAGAGCACAGGAAAATTTAGCATCAAAGCATTAAAAGATAGTTGTTGGTTGGTTAGCAAGGTGAATCAAAGTTGAAACAGAACCCTAGCAGACATGTCATTTCAAAATCTCTGTAAAACCCTACTTAAGCAAGTTACAAGTAAGTAATGGATACTCCTATAGTGTTTGACATCTCTGAGAAAAAGAGATATGCGTTTAAGAAGCTTCCATTCAAGTCTGTGCTAGATGATGTAGAAGGGGAATTCTCCAAGTTTTCCGCTAGGAGTCATGCATGTTGAAGACATACGTGCTTACATTTGTTGTAAGAAGGAGTCTATTGGTGACAACAAAAAAACAACGCTCATGGCATCAATGATGAAACTGGATTACTCATTCAAGGATGAATACTCACATCTCACTGATAACCCTATTTTTGAGTATACAAATGCGCATGAGTTTTATGAACCAGAATGGGTTAAAATTCTACTTATTAGGATTCATGATGATCTATTTTGGATTGGTGAAGTTCTTGTCCGCATTAGTGCTAACCTCATTCTTGAGATGAACGGACTCTCTAAGGTTGGACCCATTCTTCCTACTAGAAAGGATGTAAAGAAGACATCAAACTTATCACCATGATACTTGGTTACAACTTTCAGCACACAAGCAGACTGAATAGTGTCTCCACAGCTACTATTCTGGAAGCAATAAGGATGACAAGAGATAACACACATTATAATATTTATGAGATATTACACACACAATATAATATTTATGAGATATTACACACACAATTAATTGAGAACATTAAAGCTATCAAGCATGACAAGAGAAAAATATTCAGATTTGGCTCTTTGATTATCTACTTATACTTCCACATTGTTGTTAAAGTCTCTAATCTTTACCTAGACAAGAGAAAAGCTACTATGTCACAAATTTCATTAAAAGCTACATTAGAAAGTAGTGTAAAGGACTCTATGGATATGAAGATCAAGACATTTAGGATCAAGATGCAGAAGAGGTTTAGAATACCGGAGAAGATAGTTGAGAAATACAAGGACACCATATGATTCATAGTGGAAACTGACTATAATTTCATGGAAGCAGTTGAGCCAAGAACCAAATGGATTCACCCACTTGGTTATGAAGTTGAAGAACATGTGTTGGAAGGATATGCACAACTTATTTTTTCTACGCCTAAAGATCGAAAAGAACCAAGATGGGGTACTTACAGAGAGAAGACAAATCAGGTTGATTCTATCTTATACAATGCATATAATAAGAGGAAGGCATCAAGGATTATATCTAACATCATAGAAATTCATGGGGTCACACAAGAAGACCTAGATAAAGCTAGGGAAGCTAAGATTGCAAGAGAGCTTAAACAAACACCTGCAGAAGTCAAGATAGAGAAATCAGATGATATCCAAAAGAAGAAAAAAGAAGAAATCTAATGAAGGTACATCTACACCCTCAACTACTATTGACCTGGAATCCTCTCCACCTTTGGTACCAAGAAAACTCACTAGAAGAAGGAAGCAAGTTCCCACAGGTCACCCATCTTTAAGGAAAACATGGAGCAAAGTAAAGAATACTCAAGCCCCTCCTAAGGTAGGATTTAGACCTAGTCTAGCAGTCCTAAGGAACAGAGTCATTAATGAAGGAAGACTAGATTAAATTACAAATGTCTATGACAAGTACCAAGAGATAGATAATTCAGAAATACACTCTATGATTATCTCTCATATGATCAAATTTAAAAGGTCAGTTTTGGAACTCAAGACACTCATTCCAGACAAAGTATGGAACATACTAGACCTATTGAAAAGGTAATCAATTGAAGAAGATATGAGGATTAGAGAAGAAACATTAGACAGTCTTCTCCCTATTTTCTCACATGATGAGAAGGCAATATTGTTAGATTTGGTAAAACCTCATCTAAGAACCAAAACAAAAACTCTTCACATTATGAAAAAAGAATATGAATTGGTTGGTAAAGAGACTGAAAGATCATTCGAGCAAGTGTTTTTGGACAAACACATGTATCCATCAATGACGCCTACAACAAAAGTGACTCCAGATCCTTCCAAACAAGACAAAGAACCAGAGATTCTTAATGTGCCTATGACAGGTCCACATGATTCAGCACCCAAAGTTACATCACCCTATGATACAGTCAAGGATTTAGATGAAACCATTGTGATAAATGATGTTGAGATCACCATGTCAGCCTCAGAAAATGACTTAAATAAGTTTGAGGAAGCATTTGTAAGTACTGAAGAAGCTGAGAAGGTATGCACTAATAATACTTCTTTGCAGCAAGAACAAGGTCCTACAGGAGAAACAACAGGTCAAGATGAAGAGACAAAGGATGAACCTAATGAGCCATCCTCTATGGAGAAACCAATGAAAAGTGAATATATGGATGTTATCCATGATATTCAAAATTCTATATTCACTCCATCTATCAAACCATTAGTATCATTGTTGTCAAGCTTGACCCCTGACTCAGCAAACCTAGATGCATGGGGAAAAGAAGACCTGATCAAAATCAATGTATTAGCCATGGAGAAAGCCAAAGAAAAACAATTTATGAGAAAACCTCTCTTTCTGGAGTCAGTAAACATTCTGAATAACCTAGTGCCAACAGAAAAGAAATTGGCAAATATTCAGTTAGTTGATGATGTTGATAACATCTTGACTTGCTTCAAAGCAAACTTTACAAGTTTAATAGATTCAACTACTAAAATTGTAGAAGAGAAGTACAAAAAGGAAAGATTAGATGAACTAATAAAGAACTTCCAATTAGATCTAAACTCATTGAAGATTGGTCAAACAATTCTGAAAGAGTTAGTAGCAAAAGGCAAGAAGGTGATAGCAAATTGTATGGACAGAGGCAAATTCACTTTTGAGAACATTAAGAAGATTGAAGAAGCATACATCTTGGTTGAAAACATCAAGAAATTAGTTGAAACATCCTCCCAAGACATGAACATCTACAAAAAAATCTATCAAGGGAAGATAGACAAGATTGAAAAAGCCAAGATAGAGATTAACAAGATAAGGACCAAGCAAACCCAACTAAGAAATGCACTTGCGCCCTCCTTAGATATTTTAAATGAGAATATAAAATAGATAGATGCAAACATTGTCACATATGATAAAGGCCCCTACATATATCTAACAAAGATGGAGAATCTCACATATGTATTATGCGTCAATCTTCAAACTATTGATGCACTCAAGGCATTCTGGCAACAAGAGATCAAGAATCTTTAGATTGCATACCCAGATGTATACTTAGAGTAAGTACTAAAGTCTTTCATTTTTGGCATATTTGTCATTAATGTCAAAGGAGGAGTAGTGTATAGAAAGGAGTTCAATATATAGCTGAAGTTATGATGTACAGTAAACTTACAATTTTTTTTGTTAAGTCAAAGTTTAAAGTAACTTGGCCACATTCCTTTGTTGCCATTAATGAAAAAGGGGGAGATTGTTGGAAATTTGACATTTAGGGTGTACATGACTAATTTTGTGTTTTCATTATGGCAACAAAGTCATATAAAGTTTTGACAAGTAAACTTTGAAGATCAACATTGGCTAAGTATAGAAAACATAACAATACAGAGATATACAGTTGATCAGAGCACCAACGCATGTGCATACGATCGAATCAGACTATGCACCTCCATAATTAAGCTTTATGATATGTTATTAAGCTTATTCTATACACACATGGTACGGTATGACAGTACAGAGAAGTTACAACAAGTTCAAGTGCCACTTGTAGTTCAGAAAATAGAGCATGAGGCCGAATTCAGATTTTGATTAGCGTATAATATTTTATCTTGTAATGAACATGTGCCTATTGTAATATGATTGTAATTATGTCTTTAACACTCATGTAAAAATTCTTAAGCCAAATTTTTTGGAAGCTTTGTGTATGTTTTTTTTGGGCCGACTAAGGTCTTATTTTTGGTCGCGTCTATTCAGGCATGTATATATACTTGACATGCAATTTTGTATTAAGTGTAAGAGTGAAAAATATGTAGAGAAGATATCCAGAAGATCAATATAAGAAAATTAGTATGAAGTATAAGTCTTCAAGATGCTAAAGCATTAGCACATAAAAGGAATTGATCAGACAACAGTGTCATTATAGTAGTTCATCTTTTGATATAGTGTATATCTATTACCTGAAGGTTGTAGCCTTCATCCTATTGGGCAGTGAGCTCTGGCAGTGAGCCATTCACCTTTAACATGGTTTTGTAAAATACTCCTAATAGGGTCATTATACTTGCATTGTAAAGACTACTCCTAACAGGGCAAAGAAACTCTAACAAGTTAATAAGACTAGTACAATCATTTGTGGGTACTAATTCCCACCAGGGTTTTTCTTTGATCAAGGTTTCCCCATAATCATATCTTGTGTTATGTGTTATTGTGTTATGCCTCATTTTTTATCTATTTGATTTAAGCTTCAATTTTCTGAAATAATGATAATTGACAAACACTGATTCACCCCCCCCCTCTCAGTGTTTCTAGCAAAGACTAGACTGTTATTCGGTAAAGCTTAAGAAAAAAAGATAAACAGTGTATTCCAAGCAGTAGTTATTTGATAAGATTAATTAAGGGCATACATTTTGTAGGAATGAAGATAACTAGAGGTTTATAATTGTGGTATAAATTTTTGAGTTGATTTATTCAATGAATTTTTGAGGCCACTGATTCACCCCCCCCGCGTCTCTTCCTCTACACAATTCCAAAGCAACCCCTACAACTGCGTACATATAGTCTAGTTCATGTTAGGGAGAAATTCTACAAAGGAATGTGCTAATTTGTAGATTGTCGAGAGTGTGGCCCAAGTTAAATGATCTCAATGCATGAATAATGGAAAATTGGAAAGCTTCTCTAAAGGATGAGGTCTGTATTTTTCCACGCGCTAGGGGATTTTCTTATTTTTGAATTTTAATCTCTTGCAACTAAGATATGGGTGTATGAGCATGAACCTTTACTCATCAAGGTGATTTTTTATACATGAAACCTTGGTTTCCCTCTTTTGAGCCTAGAAAAGAGACTTTATTTTCTATATATTTTTGAGGTGTGTCTTTCTTATATCTCCTTTCAATTTTGGGAATTGGATTATTTGAAAGCTATAGGAAAATGTTATAGCAAGTTTTATTGTAGCCTAGAGAAAATCACAAATTACCAAAATTCTACATTTGCACGCATATCTGTAGAAATAGATTTATCTAATGGTCTACTAGTAGAGTTGTCATTGATGGTGGGTGATAAATGCTAGATGGAGCTTGTGGACTATGATAAAATTGCTTATAGGAGTAGAAAATTGTACTTTATAGATCATTTTACACCCCAATGTTAGAAGGTGCAAGGTGCGGGCAAGGACATATCAGTCTTAGGTGAATTGCCCTCTTGGTGGGTGGGGATTGAACCACAACATTATGCTATTCCATCCAAATCATAGAATGTAAGCATAGACGGTCATGCTTCTCTTATTGACAATCCTATGTCTCCACCTCCTTCACCTTCAATCACTTCAGTCTCTCCTCTCAGGTAATTTCCAACAATTAATACTAATTTGGATAAAAGTTAAAAAGAGAAAACCTTCAAAACTAAATCATCATATGCTTCTTAGGTCTTTGAGAAAGGGTTGAATTTCTAATGGTTTATTTATGTCTGAAGCATCCTTGTTAATGGGTTGATCACCTAATAATGAGCTATCTCATTTTGATTGTTATAGGTTTGGGTTGTGGGGAGTGTTCCCCTATTTGTGACCTCCCATTTTCTTAGTGTTATTGTGGGGGTTTGTTAGGATTCCTATTTATGGATTGACCATTGTTTGTTTTGTTGGAGTTAGGTGGGAAACCTACTAATAGGTTATCTATTCTTGTAATTTATGCTTTAGGAGGGATGTCTGTCGGTGGGCTTGACTCCAATGAGGGGAAGACTATCATATTTTCATTTTATTTTTCCTTGTATATAAATGTGTACAGTCTCTTAGCTACTATTTTATATAAAAAATGATAAAGACATGAAATATTTTACCAAAACCAACCTTTGTTACAACATGAGTTGGTTTCTCTCATGGATGGTTAGATGTGATAACTCTTCCCAATAAATTTTAAAATTTTTCATCTTATATATAGTTATACCATTTTTAAATTTCATATAACTCATAGAAATGCAAAAACAAATATACCAGTCAATAATGAAACATTATCACATCGGTTTCCTTTAACTGTTGAGATTGCAATAATAATCAATAAGAAAACATAAAATATCTTAGCAAATCAAATAAGTTTTAAAAATACTTTAGTTAAAAAAATTCTTTACTTTAGAAAAGATGAATATTTTATTAGCATAAAAAATATAACTTCTTATTTGTTAAAATATACTTGCTAATAAGCTATATAAGAAAAAATCATTGCAATAATATTGAAGTGTTGAATACAATTTGAAGTATTAACTTGTGAATATGTATGCAAATCTAGAAATAAGATTACCAAACTAAGGGTGGATGATGGCGAACTGATTTTTGCATCATCATAAACCCCATGTCCAAGCAAACAACAACCTAGGGAATCCAATTTTCGTCATCCATATGCAGACCTGATCATTTAACTGGCGAATTTCATCAGCCAGCTGGGCATATTTCGGGATTGATAAGAAACAATTTGATTTTGGAAGGAAGAGACAACAATTCCAGGCCCTCGAAATTGAATCAGCAGTGAAATGCAAACAAGGGTAGAGATCCAAAAATTAGAAGCAGATGATACAAGAAGAAAATAAGACAAATTTAATCAAATATGAAATTTAACAGAATCAAATAAGAGGCAAGTTTACAGACCAAGAAGGTGAATTATAGTCAGCACAAGTAGAATTCAAATCAGATTTTCTCATGCTAACATAGTTGCGGACCTGGAGCAGCAATTTACGCTAATATAGCTGTGGATCTGGAGCATTAATTCATGTTCATATAGCAGTGAATCTGGAGTAGAGATTCATGTTAATGTAGCAGGAAATTTGGAGCAGAGATTCATGTTAATATAGCAACAAATCTGGAGCAGTGATCCATGTTATTATAGCAGTGATATTAACAATAATTCATATTAATATAGCAGCAAATCTGGAGCAATGATCCTATCTTCAGTACATTAGAGATATCGATTTGATGAAAAACTATTGAAAACAATGATAATGCGAACTTACCATCGGCAAAGGAAAATTGCTCTCCACAACAGGCAGATAAACCTAGGTCTTTTTCATTCCAAACTGAGCCAGTCGAAGAACGGAGATAGGCATTACAATGAAATAACTAGGGCAGAAATCTCCATAAAAAAGGATAAGGATCAAGGAAAGAAATAGGAATTTTTGAGTTACTGTCATAATTGTTGGCTCTATGGCCACAAAAGAAAAGATTGCCAAAAAGAAGAGCAAACACATCCATCCTATGAACACTTGGATGAATTTATAGCAAAACAAAAAGAAAAAGTGGAGAAAAATGTTGATGCAGATTTGCTCGCCATTTTCACTCATGCAAATCCCTCATGTAGCGACCCTGCCAAGACCAAATCCTCTAATAAATCTCCTAATAATCCTCCACTATCTAGGAAGATGGAGGAAGGATCATGGAAAGAAGAGCATAAGGTTTTGGCTAGGGTTTCGAATTTGGACACAGAACCAAAGGAAAATCACATTATCCCTTCATGGAGCAGGGAATCAAGGAAAAAGGTATTTTCAGTCCAATCTTTGGATAGGCAGATAATTTTTTTTGCAAAGACCAAGTATGCTAAACCGGTCTTAGGCTACGGGATTGCTAAGGCAGATAATACTGGGCATTTGTTACAATGTAGAACCGATGATCCCCTATCTGCTAAGGGGGAAGGCAGGACCTTATCTGCCCATGCGCCTCTCGTGAGTACATTTAAGCAAGATCATACATGGAAAATGATTAAAGGTAAGAATAAGGTATTAAGGCCCTCACCAGTTCATAGCACTTTCAGTTTATCTTTGAAAAATTCTTTTGAATTGCTTAGTAAGGAAGGAAATAGCACGTATATATACTCACCCCCACACAAAAGGAATGGGGTTTTGGGGGATAAGGGCTATAGGGCCTGGTAGCACAAGATGGAGGTGAATCACTCCAAAGCTGTAAAGCCCTACCCCTATCTATCCAAAACGCCACCCTTTTGTGGGGGGAAACTAAACAAATAGGCAGAGATTGCTGCACCAATGACTTAATGATTAGCAATACAAAATACTGCCCTCCTCACCTTAGAAAGATGGAAAGGAAATCTTCATTTTTAGATAGCAATAACAGGATGAATAATGATTGTAAAAATGATTTATTTCATAAAGCTTTAAAGCCTGCAACTTATTCGCCTCCACATAAAAGAAGTACTCAACATAAAACAGGTAAGATCAATCATGTTCGGTACTTTGAAACTATCTTTTTGGATAATAATACCATTTTGCAGCAACAAAAGCACCTAGCAGAAACGGGTGTGATCTATATCTGGAATGGCTCGGGAGTACATGTTAATGATTTGATGGCAGAACTATCACTACAATTACCAAAGGAGGTAAGTATATCACACCTTTTGGATTATTTCATGTATATAGATTGCAAAAAAAAGGAACTGAAGAATAGCAATATGGAAAAGAAGGATATTAAATTTAGAAACACTCATTTTTCTCTATTTGACTGGAAGCCTTTGTTTAATCCAATGCACCTAAATAATTTTAGAGTAGAAAAGGCAGTCTCTCTAAAAAATTTACCTTTGGAATTATCCAGTAAGGGAAACATAAGTACAATAGGCAATAAAATTGGGAAGTTCATCAGGATTGTTGAGTCAACACTTAATCAAGTTGGCAAAATAATCATTGTGGAAATGGACTTCCATAAAAAATACGTCTCACCCATACAATTAAATTTTGGCTCTAACTCTGTTATAATCAGTCCCACAATCTTAGAAAATTTTATCGAAGTTAAAGGTAATTCCCAGAAAGCACTCAAAAACATAAACCTCTTAACCCAACTTACTAAAGAAATGGAGGTTGAGTTTTGCAAGGATAAAGGTGGATTTTCTATTATTCCTAAAAGGAATCATGGATTAGATAGGCCCTTCCCATTAGCACTATCTGACACATGTATAAACAACTCGGTATCCACTCATTCTCAAAATAAGAAGGAGAATTCTACCTTTTTTATCTCTAAAACAGGTTTGGATAAGGACAAAATTTTTACTGATATCTATAATGATAAAGGTAATTCTGAAAGCATAGTCCAAGTACTTGAAAGTACCCCTGCCCTCTCTCTACCACCCAGCAATGCATTTAGCCCGTCACAGAAAGTTGTAATTCCAGCAATACCTAATGAAAACCTAGATAATCCTCAAATAGATGATGCTTCATCCCCAATAACTAATAAGACATCAAGCATTATTAGGTATGAATCCAATACTAAGGGAATTGAACCTGAATGCACAGAGCTAGAAGATAATAATACAATATGTATACAACACGAAAGTAATAGGACTATTTTACAAACAAAATAGTCTATAAAACCTGAATGTGTTAATATAGTACAACTAGTGGATCAGGTTAATAAAATTGAACAGGAGGTAAATCAAATAATTAATTACTTAGGAGAATCATTAATGGATTAAGTAATGGACCTATTTTTGGATGTGACTTGTGATTTTGATGAATTAAAACTTCAAAAGGAAATCCTAATAAAACAAATTCAAGAATGTATCATAGAAGAAAATAAGGACGAGGACAATAGTCTAAACCTGCCTTCCTCACCCCCAATAAAGGAAGTATATGAAAATAACCCTCTGGGTAACCCGAATCAATATTCAAACCAATCAGATAAAAAAACCAAAGGAAAAATTATAGATAGGCATAATGTAAGAGAGAATGATATAATTACAAAGCATAAGGAAAATATAATAAAAAATGATCCAATCATCGATGA
>MU219189.1:328612-345822 GCA_018584345.1 Thuja plicata
CAACCCCGCTCTTTCCTACCAGCGCCTGCAGCGAGCGGGGTCACATTGTAAAATTTATTTATATTAATAAAAATCTTTCAAGGCTTCGGCCTTTTACCAATCAAAAAAAAAAAAAAAAAGATTACCAAACTAAGATTATGTGATTATACATTCAACATTTTTACTAAAATTAACAAACCATTTGAGACATTGAATTTATATGGAGAAATAAAACTCTTTCAATAAAAACCTCTACATGAGAAAGAGTGCAAGCACATAATTACTCTTCAATGAAAAGATATACAATAATACACTTCACTACTATCTGTACGCCTCTCTTTCTTGTGAACCGTGATTTCCCAAGCTTTCCAAAGGCAAGGTTTAGTAGCAAAGGTTTCACAAATGATATAAACCAAATACACAATACCACTAAAAGGAATAACAATGAAATGTAAGCAATAACATGTACAAGCAAGAGAAAGGAAAACAACTAAATGCAAACCCCACGATGCTTGAAAGCTTCTATTGTTTCTCTCTACTTCTTCCAAAATGTTGTTATTGATGCTCAGTATTGGTGGGGCAGCGTCTATGACTTGAGAAGTGTTGAGAAGTTGCTAATTGAAATGGGTGTGTGATCGCAAGATGACTTGAATGCTAGAACCAAACTAATGGAGTAATGGCACACGAGAGCTTGAAATCCTGGATCCTTCAAATGGTTATGAAGGGTTTTTTACATAGGAATTAGTGGTGATATGAACGGTTGAGATCAATCCCAGAGATAGGGAGATGAATGGTTGAGATTAAAAGGAACTAGAGAGACCATCAGTAAACTCCACCTCTTCATTTGGTAAAGAGGAGATAAAGCTTGGTTGATTGAAGAGCTAATTATGAGTTACCTTTTTGAACTGAAGAGGTGGGTGAAGTTACCCATGTGGACTGGAGAGATGGGTGGAGTAACCCATGTGATCTTATTGGAGTTATCTCTTTGAAGATAAATGAATATTTAATTATTGTTTTCAACATGTGAGATAATTGAATTCTTTTTTTGATGAAGAATTACTTTATTTGATGAAATTAAATTAATTTAATTGGAAGAATTTAATTAGTAAGTTTAATTAATTAATTAATGGTAATTAATCAATTAAAGTTAATTAATTAAATAAAATTAATTATTTAATTAATTTTGGGGATTTGATTAGATGATTTGGGGAATAAATTTAGAGGAAAATAGATGATTAATTAATGATTAAAGAACCATTAATTAATAGATGAAAATTAGTGTTTTTAATGTAAAGTCGCAAGCCTGTCCATTTTAGAGTGTCTACATTTTCCCCTCTTTGATGCGATGTGACTTGTCGCAGTGTGTCAAAGATTCTTTGAATTTGCCCTAGCTTGCCCCACCAGTAGTAGGTGTATTTATGCCCCCTCAACAAATTTGAGCAAAAAGTCACGAGACAAGCGTTGATTTGTTGAAACTGCAATTTCTGGAACTGGGTAGCTGACGGATTTGAGAATTGGTTTAATATGCCCCTGTTATTGACTGTCGAAGTTTTTGGGAACCGGGAAGAAATTTCAGATCTCGTAGTGAAATTAGGGTTTTTCAGAACCCCTATAAGTAGCGAAGAGAGGTCTTCATTTGTCACTTTGCGATCTTGGAGCTCTGATATCTTGGTGAGTTTGCTTTCTAATTTCTTCCTTCTTTTCTCCTATTTTTGAGCGATGGCTGGCCTTTCTGGTGTCACCCACATCTCTGACTGAGTTTGGACCTACCATAGACCAGTTGGCTCTGGACATCTAGTGAGTTTTCTCGATTTGCGTATCATAATGCTTTCATTTATTGCTTTTAAAAATATTAATTTTTTGGAAAATTGCAAAGCGTGCCGTAATCGGTTGTAGTTTTGCCGCAATTGCAGTTTAAATGCCGCAATTGCCGGTTAAATACCACAATTGATAAGTGTGCTGCACTTGTGTATTTAAAATGCCACAATTGAAATTTGTATGCCACACTTGTTGTTTATGTTTCACAATCGCTTAAAAGTACTGCATTTGCATTGCTTTATTACCACAATTGATTTTTTAGCACTATTTGCCTGATGTCCTTGTCTGTTATCTGCTTTTTATTGCTTTTTTTACTTTCCCTAATGACTGAAACTGATATTTTTCTATTTTGATTCTGTGTGCAGTTCACTGGACGTATCTTACGTTGTCAAGAGTCCAAGCTAGCAGGCCTTGTATACCGATTCTAGCTGACAGAGGATGAGAGGTCAGTTCTTCGAGATCTCAGTTTGTACTGGCTGTGTTATATGTCCGAGATCACAACCAATAGGGGTCTGATCTCCACTCTTGTAGAGCGGTGGCATTATGAGATGTGCACTTTTTGGTTACCCACCGGGGAGTGTATTGTTACTTTGGAGGATGTTTATCGCATCCTCCAACTCCCTATCTAGGGCGAGCTTGTGGAGTACTCCACCCGCACTGGTGTTGTGTCTTTGACTGAGATTTTTGGATTATCGCGGGATCAGCTTGGTCTCGTTGGTGATTATGATATTCCTTGGTCTAGATTCGGGTTAGGCCTTGATAGGCTGTCCACTTTGTTGGGCAGTTTGATATGTGGGATTCTATGCCCCGATCGCCGACAGCGTGGTTTTTCTGTCGGCTTTGGTACTGTGTTGCAGAGTATGGTCCGGGACCATACCATCTTTTCTTGGGGTCCATGCATGTTGGACCATATGCATTTTCACATGTTGTATGTGGCTTACCTTGATGGTAAGTCACTCGACTGTAGTGCTACCCTCTTGCAGATCTGGGCATGGGAGCATATTGTCGTATGTCGTCCTATTGGTGCATGTGCCCTTCCAGCAGATAGGCCATATGTCTTCATGTATGATGGAGCCATTGTTCAAACGCATATGGATCACTTGTCTTATTGGTGACAGAAGTTAGATATGATCCCTTATTTCATATGGAGGCCATATAGAGATTGTTCTGTCTAGGATGGAGAGGACATACATCTTCCATTCTGTCGTCAGCAGAGATATTTGATCGGTCGCATGACCGATCATATTCATATGATAGACTTTCACAACACTGTCAGGCTGTTGCGCCAGTTTGGAGAGCAGCAGGATGTATCAGATTCTTATGCATACTTTGCTTGGAAGTTGAGGGATGCTTCTATTTGGGGTGCTATAGTATCACTTGATGTTGCTTGCACTAAGTTTTTAGGTTTACTTCCTGTGGCATGGACCTGGCACTCTGCCACTGTAGACCCAGGTTTGTATTATTTCTGATTGCTTATGTACTTCCTTTCTGCTCTTTGATTCTTGCTCATATCTTTTTTTGATACTTATGTCTCTATCTGCTCTGGTACTGATAGTTGAATTTGTCTTTTGCAGGCACTACACCACAGTATGATGCCCATTGGTTGCAGCATTGGCCGATTGCACTGACAAATGTCTCGCGTCCTATTCCCAGGACTATTATGAGGAGGGCCTGATGGGTATGATGCGGTAGGGGAGGCCATGATGGAGGGAGAGGTGGTGGCAGGGGAGGTAGGGATGGGGGGAGAGGTGGTGGACAGGGTAGGGGAGGGAGGGATGGTGGGAGAGACGGAGGACGGGGTAGGGGAGATGATGAAGGTGATGATCCTAGTCCTGGGGGTGCTGGCGGAGGGGCTAGGACTAGAGGTGGCCAGAGTGGGGGTCAAACTAGTACTCCTAGATTTGGGTTGGGCGCTATTCTAGAGGATGAGGAGGCTATAGAGGAGGAGGAAACTCAGTTGGTTCGGAGAGTGCGCAGGCAGATAGCTACAGTTTTGGCTCCTAGAGAGGAGGATAGACTGATTATTGAGGACGTTGATGTGTAGATTGCTGATATATATGTGGAGGCCCTAGATCAGCAGAGTGCGAAGATAGGTTCCTCTGGGGATAGTGGCATCACTAGTAGCAGCACAGGGGAGAGTTTGAAGAGTGCTGATGATTCTTGGGTTCTCAGGCGGAGAGGAGATGAGGGATTGGGAGATAGGGCAGAGGAGGGGGACATGGATGTGGCTATGGGTGGCATGGATGATGATCCCTCGGAGGTGGAGTGCCTCTCTCAGCATGTTTAGGACCTTCAGGCCTGACTTGCCTTATCTGATGCATGTGTGACTGCCTTAGAGGCTTGGGTTACAGTAGCTGATTCCCAAGAGTGACAGGCTCGAGTCAAGGTTTGCTCATTCATAGACAGTGTACAGGATGTCTCACATCGTGAGGTTCTAGATAGGTATTACAGACTGGGTGAGATTCTCAGAGAGAGATTGATTATTGGAGATGCCATTATGAGGGCATCATTCCTGCAGTGCAGAGGGTGCCTAGCT
This sequence comes from Thuja plicata, assembly GCA_018584345.1. Taxonomy (NCBI): domain Eukaryota; kingdom Viridiplantae; phylum Streptophyta; class Pinopsida; order Cupressales; family Cupressaceae; genus Thuja; species Thuja plicata. Next base: position 332,946 of record MU219189.1, read on the forward strand.
ACACAGCTTTGCAAAGATCCAGCAGGCCCCAGCGTTCTCAGAGTAGTGGTGTTAGAGCTCTTGGTTCCTCTCATAGGACAGATTCTGACATGCCACCCCCTCTTCCACCTCCTGGCAAGGGTGGGGGTAGCTCCTATTGACATATGTATCATGTACCATTTTTGTAGTGCTTCCATTGTATATACTCTGAGGAGTACCAATTTTGTATCCTGACACACTGATATTTATTAATATACATGTTGATTACCTTCTTTGATCAAACTTGCGACCCTTCATTGTACTCAGATATTTTGATTTATATGAGATGCAACTAGTGTTTTTGATATGATGTGCAATGGTTTACCTTGCTATATGTATGATTCTACATGATTTGGTGGTTTATATGATGAGATTATATGCAATATGATTCTATTATGCAGACTCGTATATGGATGATTTACTTTTCCTTTGTTACTGACATGTTCATGCAGGATGGTAGATATGAAAATGCATGTTTATATGAGATTCTTATGGATGCCTATGTTTTTATGATTTATCATGTATGCAACTACCATGTTTTTTTCTTTTTTGATGTACTTTAAATGGCATGAATTCAATCCATTATGTGCAAAATATCTGAGTAATGTATGTGTTAGTTAGAAAGTAGTTAGTTTGGATAGATGTTTCTCTAAGATTGATCTAATGGAATGGAATGATAGAAAGGACGTTCTTTTTTCATTTTTGGATAGATATGATCTGATAGAAAGGATGAATGTCCCAAGTCGCTGCCCATATTTCCAATATTTGTCATCATTGCATCTTTTTTGTATTTTATGATATTCTGAAAGAGCGTCGAATGATCCAGATCACATACCACCTAGATATCGCCACAACCTCTTGATAGCGGAAGGAGTAGAGAGATTGAATAGAAAGAGACCCATAGTGCACCCAAATATTAACCATTTGGGTTCAACTATGTTACCTATTTAAAAAGAAAGAGAGCCAAAAGCACCCAGATATTGACCATCTAGATACCACTTTGTCCTCTAAAATTAATCTAAAACAAAGAAACCAAGATAGAACTCCTATGCACCCAGAGTCCATTTGGATAACATTGTGAGCTCTTGATTTCCAAAAGGGAAAGCCAAGCAGACAAGATAGAACTCCTATGCCCCTAGAGTCCATCTAGATAGCATCATGGTCTCTTGTTTGCAACATAAAGGGAAAGACCATAGAAACCAAGATAGAACTCCAAAGCACTCAGAGTCCATCTGAATAGTGTTGCGAGCTCTTGATTCTATAAACCAAACAAGCAAAAATAAAAGAGAATGAATGTCCAATTCTTTCCCAGGGTTAAGCTCAGATTGTGGAACTGCATGGCTGCCAGATAAGTGACAGTGCCTACCGTATTTATCCTAAATCATCATGGCCCTGAAATCGAAGTGAACATTCAACAAACAGCAAACAAAGAAAATAAGTCATGATCTATCATAGCTACTCTCCTCACATGGTGGATCCTGGAGTAGCGTAAGAAAATAACCGTGAAATATAGACTAACATCTGACTGACTTGACTGACCTGGTCAACATTTTTGGATGGTTCCTCAATGCAGTTGGATTCTCTTGATTGGCTCGACTCTTTGGATAGGCTTGATTGGTTTGATTGCTTTGATCATGTTGGCAACTGATCACGCTATGTCAGATGGGCCCAATGCTTGTTCACAAAGCTCATGATTATGATAGTTGGATTGATTTGATTGGTTTGATCATGTTGGCAGCTGATCAAGCTGTGTCAGATGGGCCCAATGCTGGTTCGTAATGCTCATGATTGTGATAATTGATAGATGGGCTTCGTCGCTAGTTTCTTGTTGTTTGAATTGATAGATTGATAAAGCCATGTCAGATGAGCCCAATGCTGATTCGCAAAGCTCATGATTGTGACATTGATTTACTGGGTGTGATTGCCCCTTGCTCTCTTGATAACTGAGTTAGATTTATTGCTTGGGATTTTGCAATTTTTTGAATGTTTTTTATGAAGATTGATTTTTGATCTTTTTAGGATTTTTGATGAGTTTTTGATTTTTAGGATTTTCTAGGACATTTTGAATTTCCCCCTAGTCTGGTGGACTAGTATTAACCATGGGTAAGTGCTTGGTGCTCAGAGTGGATTGTGCTTCTGGATATAGCTTGGGTAGTCAGTCTTGCATTTGAACTCTGTGCTAGCTTTTGGAGCTCATTGATGGTGAAGCTGGAATTTGAACACTCAACGCCTATTTGCCAGGTTTTCACAAGGTACCTACTCAATAGCACCTAATTTCTAGGTTTTCACTAAGAGAGCGATTTTATTTTTTCTTTACTTTTTTTTTCTTTTTTTCTTTTTGGGTTGTCGCCAAGGCGCCTGATTGCCAAGTTTTCACCAAGGTAAAATTTTGTATTTTTTTATTTTTTTGGTATTTTTTGGATATGTGGATAAGTGCCTTAACCATAGAGACCTTAAGGGTAGAACCTCTTCAGGTGCGTGCTGTTGATGTATCCGGGGAGCTGATCTCCTTCTGGTGTTGCTAGTATGAATGCCCCACTCTGAGTAGAGCTGATAATAACAAATGGTCCTAGCCAGTTAGGCTCAAACTTTCTGGGTTTGACTTGCTTTGTTTGATTCTTCTAATTTTCCATGAGGACAAGGTCTCCTACCTCAAATTTTCATGGCTTCACCTTCTTTTGATAGTTCCTTCTAAGGTGATTTTGATAGCCTTGTAAGTGGTCGAAGGCATGCTGCCTTCTTTCATCTAGTAAGTCTAGTCCACTGAGCCTTGCTACTTTATAGTCTTCATCTGAAACCAGGTTCTTCAATGATATCCTTAGGTATGGGATTTCCACTTTGAGGGGTAACACCACCTCTGATCCATAGACTAGGGAGAAACGAGTGGCTCCTATAGGTGTTCTGACACTAGTTCTATATGCCCATAGTGCGGGACTAAGTTGTAAATGCCAGTCTTGCCTTGATTCATTCACTATTTTCTTAGGATTTTCAAGATTGTCTTGTTTGTAGCTTCAACTTGGCCATTCCCTTGAGGGTAGTAAAATGAGGAGAATCCTTGTTTGATGTGGAACTGTTCACATAGGTCTTCGACATCCTTGTTTTGGAAAGGTGTACCATGATCTTTCAGGATTGTTTGGGGGATCCCGTATCGACAGATAATGTGGTTAAGTATGAACATTGCTATTTTCTTTCTAGTGATGTAAGTGAGGGGAATTGCTTCCACCCACTTGGTGAAGTACTCCATTGCTACTATGATGTACTTGTGTCTGTTTGCTAAAGAAGGTGTAATTTTTCCCACTAGGTCAAGTCCCCACATTGAAAATGGTAATGGTGATGTGATGGGATTTAGTTCCTGGGTTGGTGCATGGATGAGGTCTCCATGAAATTGACACTGTCTACACCTTTGAACGTGCTTGTGTGCATCTATCTCTATTGTGGGCCAATAGTATCCCATGCGGATTATCTTCTTAGCTAAGTTGTTGCCACCTCAGTGGGTTCCACAAATTCCTTCATGTACCTTGTACAAATCTTTCTGGGATTCCATGGAAGTGAGACATCATAGTAATGTTCCATCTAAACTTTGTCTGTATAGAGTATTTGAGAGGATGGTATACCTAGAGGCTTAGCAGATGAGAGATTTTCTCTGGTTCCTAGACAAGTTAGGAGGTAAGACATTATTTTGGAGATAGTTATAGACATCTTGGTACCATGGGGATTCAGGACCAACAAGGACACACTCTGATTATGTGATAGATGCCTGATGTGATGGAACCAAGAGTTTCTCCACTAGAAACTAGAATTTTGTTTCATTACCTGGCATATCAATCAATGATGCTATGGTAGCCATCGCATCTACAGCTTTGTTCTATGCTCTTGGGACTTGCTCGAAGAGAATGTAATGGAACTTGGTGCGTGGTTGTTCCATCTATGCTCTGTATGGTATGAGTTTCTCATCTTTGGTCATATAATCATTGTTGACTTGACTGATGACTAACTGTGAGTCGCCAAATACTTTAAGGTTCTTGATTCTCCATTGAATTGCTAGCTTTAGACCGATGACCAGTGCTTCATATTCTGCTATGTTGTTGGTGCATGGGAAGTTAAGTCTGAAAGAATTTGGAATTGTATCATGATCTAGAGTGATAAGCACTATCCCTGCCCCCGCACCATGGTTTGTACAAGATCCATCAAAACAAAGTTTCCATACCTCGATCATCGGTTGTAGTGTCATGATAGATTCATTCAGAAAGTCAAAAATAATAGGTTGGTGGTCTTGAATTAGTGCCTTTGCTAGTTGATCTGTGATCACTTGTCCTTTTATGGCCTTTCTATCTATGTACTCAATTTTAAACTCACTTAAGATCATTACCCACTTTGCTAGTCATCCAGTGAGCGCTACTTTGCTTAGGAGGTATTTTAGAGGATCAATATGTGCGATCAATTTTGTTTGGTGACTCAAGATATAATGTCTTAGCTTCTGGGAAGTGAAAACAACTGCAAGGCATGACTTCTCAATTGGCGTATAGTTTATCTCATATCCAACCAAAGTCCTTCTTAGATAGTAGACGACCCTCTCTTTTCCTACGTCATTTTGTTGTGCCAAGAGTACACCTAACGCTAACTCCGTCGCTAAGATATATAGAAGTAATGGTCTGCCTTGTACTGGTGGTACCAATATAGGAGAATTGAGAAGATAGTCTTTGAATATCTGAAATGCCTGTTTGCATTGCTCTGTCCATATGAATTTGATATCTTTATGCAATAGATGTTGGAATGGGTGGCACTTGTCTGCTAGTTGAGCTATGAAGCGTCTGATCGATTGGAGCCTTCCTTGCATCCCTCTTAGTTGTCTCAGTTTTGATGATGGAGGCATGTCCAATATTGCTTTGACCTTTGTTGGGTCCACTTTGATTCCTCTATGTGATACAATGAACCCCAGTAACTTTCCTTCTGTGACACTGAATGCACACTTTGGGTTTAGATGGACTTTGAATTCCTGAATTCTGTCAAAGATGGGTCCCAAAACCTATAGATGATCCTTTCAAAGTATTAATTTGGCTAGTATGTCATCCACATAGTCTTCCATTGTCTTGTGGATGAGATCATTAAATATAGTTTTCATAGCCCTTTGATATGTTTCTTCGGCATTCTTTAGACCAAACGGCATGACATTCCAACAATATGTTCCCCAGGGACATGTGAAACTTGTTTTGTGTTGGTCCTCTAGCGTGATCCTTATTTGATTGTAACCTGAAAAGCCATCCATGAGTGATAGCATTTGATGTCCGGTAGTTAGATCTACTATCATATCAATGTTTGGTAAAGGAAAGTCCTCCTTGGAACATGCTATGTTGAGATCCCTGAAGTCTGTGCAAATTTGTATCTAACCACTGTGCTTTGTAACTGGTACCAAATTAGATATCCAATCCACATATGGTATAGGTCTGATGAATTTAGCATCTAGGAGCTTTTTCAATTCTACCTTGACTAGACATGCAACGTGGGGATGCATCTTTCTCAGCTTCTGCTTGACAGGTTTTGCGTTGGGTAGCAACAGAAGATGGTGTAGCACTAGCTCTAGATCTAACCGTGGCATATTCAAGTAGGACCATGTGAAATTGATCATTCTTTCCTTGAAGAAACTGATGAACTGTTCTCTCTCCTCATGGGTGAGTGATTTTTCCAAGTATATGTTCTTTGGGTTCTTGTCATCTCCCAAGTTGACTTCCTCTGTCTCTTCTGCTAGTAATGTTGATTTCTCCTCTATCAAGGGGAGGGGTTCCTTCTTTCCATCTTCTAGCGCCTCAGTGAGGTTTTTTCTAGAAGATACGTCTTCTTTTATCTTTTTATCATTCTTTTGTTCTTTTTTCTTTTGTGGACTGGAAAGAGGAGCTTCCTCCCCGAAGTATGTTTCTCTGTCTAGGTTAATGGAGAATCCTACTTTGTGATCTCCTAATGGAATGCCTTCCCTTAGTCCCATGAAATGAGCTATCACCTCATCATTCTCAAAGACATCTAGATTAGGTGGGCCTTGTTGATCCCACTCTATAAGCTCAGGGTGTACAAGACAGACACTTTCATGATTGTTTGGCTTTGGTTGATTGAAACGGACCACATATATGGTTCCTACAAAATTGGACTGTGATGTGGATGCACCACTTGAGGTTTGATAGATGACATGTTTGTCTATGCAGGGTTGTTTGGTATGGTCAATTGGTCAAATAGGTCTGCTAGATTTATGATAATGTCTGACCAAGGGGAATAATATGGGATTGACAGTTTAGATTTGTGAAGAGATCTCCACTCATACTCGTGGGAGTCAGTCTCAATAGAACATTCGTCCAATGTCTCACTTCCTTAGTTATCATCGATTTATATGTGTAGGTTTATTAGGGATTGTGTGGTTCCCTCTTCGGTGGGAAAAAACTGTGCTAATATGTTGCTTATTAAGACATGTTCTGAGTTGTGCCCCCGGTGCATCTCAGCTATTTTCTCCTAATTAACTTGAATGTCTTGGATTATAGGACTGGTTCTTTGTTGTCCATAGCCCAACCCTCTTGTGTTTCTCTGGGTTGGTGGGAGAGGCAATTCATATATGCCTTGTTGTCTTGCCCCCAGCCCGATTGTACCATCGAACCCAAATCTTTGTATCATTGTGCAACCATTACCATAGTTTGACAAGGGTAGTGGTGGTCAGATTGTCTCAAGGGAATCTTGGTATAACCAGGTATTGATGTCTTATTCAAAAGGATTTTCTTCCGCTATGTCTCCCCATCGAACAAAGGTTGTGGGCAAACATCTGAATAGAACAGGCTACGGAGTTGTTGTTGCAATAACAGGTTGTGTCATGCCATGAGTTCTTAGGTTTTGATGCATGTGCATGATGGTAAAAGATTCTTCATATCTGTATTCACCATAGCCCTTATCTGTGATGGATATCTTTCCTACTTTCTGTGTGATATATTTAAGATTTGAATCTAAAGAGGATGGGATGCTTGCATCTTGTTTAATGACTATCTTTCTTGCTATTTGTGTGACATCCTTAGGATTCAAATCTGAAGAGGATGGGATGCTGGCATCTTGGTTTGATGGTACCTGGTTATCAATGCTAATTTGGACTGCATTACAATATTGGAAGGGATTGGGATCTCCCTCTATGATGATCTCCTCTCCCTAGTGTGGGAACTTGATGCATTGATGGTATGTCAAAGGTACAACTTGCATTTCATGTATCCAAGGTCTTCCGAGTAGCATGTTGTATCCCAACTCAAGGTCTAAGATTTGGAAGGGAGTGTTTTTTACCACAGGACCAATACGAACAGGTAGAATGATAATACCTTTAGAGGACCTTTCCTCTTCATCATAAGCTCTGATATTTATCCTCCTTGTGACATCAATGCTTGATTCTAAATAGCCTAGTTGCTTGATTAACTTTAGAGTACAGATGTTTAACCCAGCTCCACCATCAACAAGGACCCTACATATAGCACTTTTGTGGACCTGGACAAGCAAGTGTAGAGGATCATTATGCAGGGGTTTATGCGGTAGCACATCACGGTCTGTGAATGTGGCATGTTTGTTAGCTGCTATATGGTTGACCATCATTTGAAATCTCTCAGGTGTTATATCCCTTGGGATAGTTGCATTCTGAAGGGCTTGGTCAAGTTCCAATTTAAGTTGTAGAGATATGCGCAATAGGTCAAACATGGAGATCTGGGCAGGGGTGCGCTTTAGTTGGTTCACTATGCTTGTTTGTGGAACTAAGTTTGCTTTAAGATTGGCAGAGACAGTAGGTGAGGATGGTAATCCTTGCAAGATGACTCTAGCATGATGCGTTGTTACAACACAATTGTTACCTTGGTCTTTGATAGTGATTGTAGCCACATGGCTATCTAAAGGATTGAGGTAATTGATAACATTATCACTATTGGCATATGTATAGTTATCTTGTTTTGTTTGTCCACCAAACTCAAAGGCTTTTCCCTTGTTGTGATCATGAAAGGTATCATTGAATATAGTGTGATCATTTGTGCCTTTGGTTTGAGTATTCGTCACATCGATGACCCCTGTGTCAATCAGATCTTGGATAGCATGTTTCAATCGGTAACAGTTAGCTATTTTGTGCCCTTTCACCCGATGAAACTCGCAGAAATCTTTGTCATTATACCACCTAGGTTTTTTTTCATCTTATTCAAAGTCTCTGATTTCTGGGAGAGTGATAGTGTTTGATTATATCAACTTGCGTAAAGCTGATTCTATTGGCTCTCCTAATGGTGTAAAATCTCGTTGCTGGAATTGAAACCATGGTTTGCATTGATTATGTTGTTGATTGTTTGACACAGTGGCTACTTGTACAGGGGGAGGTTGGTCTTGGGTGTATGCTGATTGAGTGGGCCCTGTGGGTTTTTGGTTTGCCACAGGTGCACCTTGCAGTGACACCTTGGGTTGTGCATAGTTGACTATCTTCACATCAATGATACCATCGCTAGTGACATTTTTGTTTTTGTTCCACAACTTAGCTTTGTCTGTTGCATTTTTGTTTGGAGTCATTTGTGTACACCCAAGACCAACCTCCCCGTACACTTCAGGGGTATAAATCCTCTATGGTATAGGATTTAGTTTGCCCCAGATTTTGCATATCCATCATTTGGGTTTGAAGGGTTTGCATTTGTTGCATTAACATGTCTGTTTGATATTGAGGCTGGTGTGTGTGGACATTCCTTTGTGTTGTGGTGGGTATGAGGTTGCGCCTCTGTGTCCCTTGAGTAGGAACATAGGATTTGATCCTAGGGACTTGATATTGATTCCCCACCAAGTGATTTGTAACTGGAGGGACATGAGTAGCCCATGGGTGGTTTTGATGTGTTTGTTGTTGTGATTGAAACTGGGGTTGATAATGTTGGGGTAGATATTGTTGCTGCTGAGGTTGGGTTTGAAAATGGGATTGATGTCACTGAGGTTGGATTTGAGGCAACTAAAGCTAGGGTTGCTGTTGCGGGGGTTGGAATTGAGGCAACTGAAGCTGGGGTTGTTGTTGCGGGGGTTGGTTTTGAGGTAGCTGAAGCTGGGGTTGCTATTGTGGGGGTTGGAACTGAGGCAACTGAAGATGGGGTTGTTGTTGCAGAGGTTGGATTGGTGTCAGAATGGGAAAAGATGTAGCCTTGGGTGGGCCTTGACTGTAAGTCATTCCTACAAAGATGGATCCCTGCGGTCATGAGGTGTTGATCCCAAGACTAGTGTGAATTGACTATAGCAGCGGCATAGTTTTAGAATAGTTGGTGTTTGGTGGGATGGAAGGCATAGCATGAGAGCTTGATTGTCCTGGCCATAAGACCAATGGTGGAGGCATAATAGTGACCATAGGTGCACTTAGTTGCGAGCCTGTCATGCCTTGAGTAGAAGATGTGTTGGCTTGGGTCAGGTCATTGGTTTGATTGGATATAGTTTGTGTCAATGTGGGTAAAACCAATGGTGGAAAGATTTGAGACACAATAGGTAGCATCTTAGGAGTTTGAGTATTGTTTTGACCTACAAGAGGGTTTTTGGGCCATATAGTTGATACTCTGAATTCAGCGGGGAGTTTGACTCCCTTCTTTATTAGCATGGCCAAGTAACATTCAGGGTTCCTCTCTACAACATCGTCAACTACTTTCATGGAGTAAGCATCTTGCTCCACATATTCAAGTTCTTCTTCTGTGATATCTTGGAAAAAGGCTGCCCCATGGAGTTGTTCAATAAATAGAGCAGAACTGGTGTTCATGAAGGGATCATTCTCTTTCTCTATTTCCCAAGCGGGGAAACGGTTGATATATGACTCATCAGGTTGAGTTCTAGCCTTAGACCTTGTGTAAGGTCCTCCATGAGGTGTTTGAGACATAGTGTGGTCTAGGTTTTGTAACTAAAACAAGTGATATAAAGCAAACAAGGAAGAAGATCCTTTCTAAGGAAGTCCAAGTTATGTTTTGGACAAGGGTAATTCTAAGGACAGATTTTGATATAACTTGATCTCAAAGTGGTGATGATAAAAGATAAGATTTGTCAACCTTTGCCTTGGACAAAGTCACTTTGATAAAGATGATGATGTTTGATATGATGAGATCAAGGTATTTCGAGTCTGAGCTCTTGAACTAACAATGTTTTTGACAATAATCGTGCTTTATAGAGAAAGAGCAATCTTTAATGTTTAGAGATTCACACAATGTTCTTCGTATTTTCCTAGGATAGACACTAGTTTTGGACACCAAATGAAGAATTATTTCAAGGTTTTAGGTCAAAATAGGAATATAGTATATCTGGTCAATTGCAGTACAACTTCACCGATTGCGATAAAATAACTGGTCAATTGCGGTAGTTTATCACCGATTGTGGTAATAAACATGATGATTGCGGCAATAAACAAGTCAACTATGAAAAACTTCCTTCAATTGTGGCACAATGCGAGAAATTGTAGTAAATGAGGAATAGTCTAAAAAAGACAAGAGGATAAGTATCACTGCTTGATATTTTTGAATTTTTTGGAACAATGCTTCTGATTTGCAAGACAGTTGACGTTGACAACCCTAGACTTTAACACATTTGACTCATTTTGACAGTTTTGATGTTTTGTTTTGCATTTTCAGAAACTAATCAAAGGAACAAGCATAATAGACACTTTGTTTTTGAAAAATGAAGACTGAAATTGTGTATGTTCTACAACTTTTTCAAGTTGCAAGGTTATCATGAGGTCTCAACAATGAACAATCATATTAATCTAGGTCAATGGATTCAAAATACAATGTTATAGGCCCAATACTTGAATGTCTATTAGCTCACACAACAATTGTCATGCTACTAGGACACGAAGGTCCATGACGTAGGTGCCCGTGTTTTTGCCATTTCCAGGTATTGTTATCGTGAAGTGAAGATCTCTTTCACTACACAAATATTGTGGGACACATATATTGGGAATCTTGGGGGGAAATTCTACAACCCCTTGCACTATAATAAGGTACCTGTTCGGAGGTAAAACGGGTGGCCTCTAATTAATCAAGGTTGTAGTAAGGGTCTGTGGCATCTCTCCAATCAGTTTGTACGTGCGTAACTCACTTAAGAGCCTAGTTGACCATGCTGGATCCTTAGGGATATTCACCCGATCCAAACTATTATCAACATGCCTTGCCTGAGCTTGGCTAGATACGAAAAAACTTTGGTTCACACCTTGTTTATATATCGATCAGAAGGATTACCGATTTAAGGTCATCCTCGAAGGAAGAAGCGCATTCCCCGGACAAGCCTTTCTAAAAAATTGCAAAGGTTCGTAATCTAACAGTTTGTGCAAGTGCACCCAAAACTCAAGACACAAGGTAAATCGATTAAGCTCCAAAGTTTAAAGTGTGAACTAAGCTACACCACCATACAAGCACCAATGTTCAATTTTAAGCCCAAAAGTAGGTGTTGATTGCTAGTCCAATTTTAATACACCAAATTGAGAGATTTTTTGCCTTTGTTTAGTTTTTATCCTCACGTCAATTTTAAGCCCAAATCCAAAATATGAGATGTGATATGTTTTGCAAGCACTGTTCTTTTTAAACCCAAATTGACAAATGAATTCCTTTTAGTTTGCTTTGTTTAAATAGGTTAGTACCAAAAAGGATTATTTGCAAAAAAATGAGAGTATATGAAACTTTGAAATAATGAAAGATGCTTACCAAAACTTACCCTTCTCTGTCCTCGGTGATTTGGTCCAATCCTGCACAGAAAACTAAAAATGTCAATTTAGAAATAGATGGACGGAAGATTTGGATCTGATATGCAATTTTTTCTTGTGATTGTGGCAAAGTATGAGCAAGTGCAGTAAATTTCTGTCAATTGCGGTAAAGCACTGGCAACTGCGATGAAATGTTGTCGATTGCGGCATAGATTGGGCGATTGCGGCAAAATTCTTTCAATTGCGGCACGGTTCAAACAATTGCAGCAAAGTACTTGAAGAAAGAAGACAGAAAAAGACAGAATAATACCAGTCGATTGCGACATAGTTTCGTCAATTGCGGGAAAATACTAGCAACTGTGAAATAATACAAATGTCAAAGAAAAGTTAGATTTTTAAATTTATGACCGTACAATCGTGGTTAATCAATCTATTTCTTTGTCTGTAAGAGATATTTGGGCTGTTTGATTCATGTCGGGTTCACAAAAATGTACGCCTCTCTTTCTCGTGATCCGCGGTTTCCCAAGCTTTCCAAAGGCAAGGGTTAGTAGCAAAGGTTTCACAAATGATATAAACCAAATACACAATACCACTAAAATGAATAACAATGAAATGTAATCAATAAAATGTACAAGCAAGAGAAAGGAAAACAACTAAATGCAAACCCTACGATGCTTGAAGCTTCTATTGTTTCTCTCTGCTTCTTCTGAAATGCTGTTATTGATGCTCAGTATTGGCAGGGTAGCGTCTATGACTTGAGAAGTGTTGAGAAGTTGCTAATTGAAATGGGTGTGTGATTGCAAGATGGCTTGAATGCTAGAACCAAACTGACGGAGTAATGGCCCACGAGAGCTTGAAATCCTGGATCCTTCAAATGGTTATGAAGGGTTTATTATATAGGAATTGGTGGTGATATGAACGGTTGAGATCAATCCCAGAGATAGGGAGATGAATGGTTGAGATTAAAAGGAACTGGAGAGGCCATCAGTAAACTCCACCTCTTCATTTGGTAAAGAGGAGATAAAGCTTGGTTGACTGAAGAGCTTATTATGAGTTACCTTTTTGAACTGAAGAGGTGGGTGAAGTTACCCATGTGGACTGGAGAGATGGGTGGAGTAACCCATGTGATCTGATTGGAGTTATCTCTTTGAAGATAAATGAATATTTAATTCA
>MU219189.1:345983-360728 GCA_018584345.1 Thuja plicata
AAACTATAGGAAATTGAGTTTAATTAATTAATTAATGGTAATTAATCAATTAAAACTAATTAATTAAATAAATAAAATTAATTATTTAATTAATTTTAGGAATTTGATTAGATGATTTGGGCAATGAATTTAGAGGAAAATAGATGATTAATTAATGATTAAAGAACCATTAATTAATAGATGAAAATTAGTGTTTTTAATGTAAAGTCGCAAGCCTGTCTATTTTAGGGTGTCTACACTATCCTTTGATCAAATTGAAAACACCTAGTTACCTACAAGAACTCAACATAAACTACCATCTCATCGCTCCAATTCATAGAAACTTGTGGGAGGAATAACCATTTAATAACTAAAAACAAGATGCATGAAACCACTTGCAAAAAATCACCCCTTTAGGATAATGAACAACCAACATACATGATAATAAAATAATATAGTTCACGTGACTCCAACATGAGCACCTAATCCATAACCCTTCAACTCTTCAACTTCCCATATGCTCTTAATTCTTCAATAATTCTTCCGATCACACAACAATTGACTTTTCACCTTCCAATCTTGGATGCCCAACTCACAACTCTTCAAATTCCCCAAAATAGACGCATAAGATGTATCTTATCCTATTTTAATTTTCAATCGTCACCAACACATGTTCACCTCTTTAAGATGTAATTGCAAACTTTCATAGAATTAAATGTTTAATGTTTTTCCTCTCATGTTCCCTAAAATACTTTCCAAGGAATGTGGAGACACATAAACGACATAAGAATGCAAGGTTACTGTCACCTATCCTTACAACAAGTACTGATAAGATAAAATTATATGATTTCACACATAATTAGTACCAAAGTATATTTTAAGAAACGACCATATAAAACTTCTATGGAAACCTAGTGAATCCACTATAAAGAAGTATAATTTTTTAGTGAAAATAAAAATTTAGAGTGGATAACAATAGTTTTTTCTTATACCATTTCTTTGCAATTTGGTATCTATTTAAAAAAAAATACATGATTTTTACTGTGCTTTAACATATAATTTTTCAGTTTATATAAAACTTCTAAACAAAGATGTTGAAATGATGTAAATATCTAACTATTCTTATACCATTTCTTTGCAATTCATCTAGTTTTCCAATTCATATAAAACTTTTAAACAAAAATGTTGAAATGATGTAAATATTAGAAAAATTAGAGACCGAACTTTATTATTTGAGATTGTAACATATGTCTCATTTCAAAAACTTAAAAAAATCAATTTGGAATAATTTGTTTTATTATTTTAGATTGTAACATATGTGTCATTTCAAAAACTTAAAAAATTCAATTTGGAATAATTTGTTTCTAAGACAGAGAATTTTTTTTTAAATAAAAATAAATTGAATATTTAATAAAAAAAATCTAATAATAATCAACTCTCAACTTTAAAAATTCAAAAATAGTCAAATAAAACATTTAAAAATTTCTTAAGAGATATTGTCTCACTATATAATTGAGATTTTATTTATTGAATGAACAAACATATTTTTTTATGAATAGAGGCCTTTACTATTAATATATAGAACAAAGTACAATATTCACAAAAAGGACCTGGGGATAAAAAATCACCCCGTGAAGAGTCACACGACATCATGTCAGAATCATACAACTATTCATAAAATAACATATAAGAAAAGCCCTCAAGCTGTGAGAGAAGTAGCAGAAGAGGAAGGAGGATCTTTATCATTTGGATTGCCCCAAACATTGGGCCCAGGGGTCTGGTCGGGAGGCGACCACCCATCATCTGCTTCTTTTTCTTTCTCTAGTTCTCCTTCCTCCCGCCTGGGAGATATTGCAAGAGCCAAGTGGGGGACTTTATCAGAAGTGGCAAGAGGCCACACAGAAACAGTGGTCAACAACCGAGTAGCAGTAGAGACAAGTAAAGGAGGTTAGCTAGTAGCCGAGGCCCTCCTATCAATAGGAGAGGCATAGCAGCGGTGCCAAGAGTGTGACATTCTAGAGCACTTGGCTGAAGAACTCCTGCTATGACGCCGGCCTCGGGGTGGCGTACGGTTAGTAAAGAGAGAACATGGTGGCACCTGAGCTATAGTACACGGGGCATTACCTGAATGCTGCAGTAGCTCCTGCAAGTGGGTGACCTCAAGGGCCACCTTGTCAGCTTGTACTTGAATCTGCATCATGACATTATTACATAAACATGCCTTAGCATAAAGAGAAACATTAATATCCAAAAAGTTGTGAGTAAAAATAAAAACATTATGGTCTTTCCATAAGGAAAACAAAATCTCCATCCTAAAAGTATGCCAAATTTGGGTATACTAGGAAGGCATTCTGGGTGAGTCACTAAGGAGAGCCATATACCAAGAGAAAGGCTCAGGCCAAAATGACATAAAAAAAGTATGAATCCATCTCCAATAGTTCTGAGCCCGACAAAAGAACCAAAAAATATGCATAATGGTTTCAGAATGCCCACAAAATGGGCATTTAGGATCAAGCACACCTAAGTGTCAAAGTCTAACTCCCAAGGGTAAACCCTGGTAGAGAAAACACCAAGAAAAATGAGCAATTTTGGGTTCAGTGATAGTATCCCGAATAATGTAGAAATGCCAGCTCCAAGTCTTCTGGTAAGAAGAAAGATGCTAACGATGATTGAGAGAATCAATCATAGGAAAATGAGGCACAAGCCAAGAATACCCAAGTTTGGGTTTGTAGTCGGTAAATGGCGTATCAAGGTACCATTTCCAATCTTTCCACCAAGGTTTAACTGAATGAATGTGAAGTTTGTGCAGGAGATGCAGTGGAATAGCAAAGACAAGCAAGTCAAAAGTTTGATGATCTAGACGAGTGAGTCATAACTGAACCCAGAGATCATCCCAAGAGAGGAGACTCATGGTGGCTCTTTAAAATAAAACCTTGGGCATTTGAATGCCTCATTTGTGAAAATGCAGAGCACTCATCCCCTAAATTTTGGCCAGAGGAAACCCTTGTTGATAAAAAAGTGGGGACCACCAAATGTTCTGTTGATCAAAAGAGAGCCCATCCTGGAAGCCATTGCCAACCTAGCGAAGCCAAGGTTTGATAGCTTCCCAGGCTCTCTAAATACTTTTGACAACAGAATTACCTTAGATTTGAACTGGGTGCTTCATAAGCACAAGGGTTTGAAAACCAATCCCTTTTAAATCCGGTTTGTGCAAGGGATACCCAGAAGAAATGCAGTGACAAAGCAAAATTTTCCAGGCCTCATTGTGTATGAGACATCGCACAAACCATTTTGCATAGAGGGATAGCTCTTGTTTATGAGTATCAAGTAAGCCAAGCCCACCAGAGGCCTTAGGGAGACAACAAAATTCCTAGGCAACTCTGTGAAAGCCATGCTGATCAACACCAGAGGCCTAAAGGAAATTCCTCAACAATTTCTTGAGATTCTTGTAGGAGGTGTTTGAAGGAGTCCAACAAGAATAATAGTAAACATGCATAGCAGCCAAGACCTTCAAACAGATCTGAAACTTCCCAACGAGCGAGAGTGGCTTCGTAATCCAATAGGTAAGATTTTTTTCAATTTTAGCTAACACAACATTCCATAGTTCAGTAGAAGTAGATTGGAAAGCAAAAGGAATGCCAAGGAAACAAAAAATTTCCCCATGCTGAATCCTGGACCAACCAAACTGAGAAAACCAGGGCAGTTCAGGAAGGGAAGACTGCCTATAACACAAGGTTTTATGCCACTGAATGGTTGAACCAGAGGCCAAACAAAAAGTGTCTAAACACTGCAAGGCTTCCTTGATATTTTCTTCATCCTCTTCAAGAGTGAGAAAGGAAGCATCGACAAAATGACTTTTGACCAACTGTTATGTAGAATTAGGTAAAGAAATCCCACAAACATGGCCCAGAGAAATTGAATGTGATAATAAATAGCCAAAGCCCTCAACTGCAAGAACATATAAGGCAAGAGCAAGAGGACATCCTTGCCGAATGGATCTGAAGAGCCCAAAGGTGGAAGATTGTCTGCCATTAATGGTGATGCAAGCAGAGGCATCCCTAAAAAGCATCTACACAAATTAAAGAAATCTGGGGCCAAAACCTTGAGCATGAAGCATAGCAATAATAAAAGGCCATTCAATGCGGTCATAAGCTTTAGCAAAATCAATTTTAAGAAAAAAGGGTTTTCTGTTGAGACTTACGAGCCCATTCTATACCTTCCCAAACTGCTATAATATTATCAATAATATATCTTGATTTGATAAAGCCAGATTTCTCAGTCCAAACAATTTGAGAAAGGATGTGACGGATCTTGAGAACCAGAGCCTTAGTGATGATCTTATATGAGACATTGGGCAAGGTTATAGGCCGCCAATTACAAATATCCTCAGGATCCCCAGTCTTGGGGATGAATTTAATGTTTCCTTTATTGATAATGTCCCCTAGAGACTAGGACTGATATGCTTCAAGGTAGACCTAGTGTAAATCAGGACCAATGACATCCTGGAGTGTTTTATAAAACTCACAGGGAAAACCATCACAACCTGGACCCTTATCATCAGCCATGGCAAAGACAACTTCTCGAAGATCCTGCAAGGTAAGAAGGTGAACACAGAAAGCTCGCTGGGATGGAGAAACACATTGAGGCACAATAGCTATGCATCCTCAAGAGTTTGATTGCTGGTAGGAGAAGATACCTAAGTGGCAAAAACTTGTTCATAATGATGAACAAAGGCTTGCAGAATATCAGGAAGCTCTGTGAGGAGGGATTGACCTTCTTTGATCATGGTTATGCCCACATTAGTGTGACAGGCACAAAGAACCGCAAAAAAATCTTTAGAGGATTGATCTCCAACCTTTAACCACTGTATTCAAGCTTTGATCTGAGCACCTCTGGTAGCATAATTGTCTAAAACTTGTTTCTGCTGATGTAGCTAGGCAAGGTGAAGTTGCATGCCTTGATTGAAAGGATCGAGGGCTAAGGCCTCTGTGGAAACACAAAGAGCTTTAGTGTTGGCATCATAGGATTGACGATGGTAGATGGTAAGATGTCTACCATAAATGCACAGAAAGCATGTTGTACACTGAATGACATCATTCCACCATTGAATCCAACCAGACAATTTCGATGGCCAAGGTTCAAGGTTCCAAACCCAATGAATGTGGGCCACCGTGGAGGCATGGTTGAGGACAAAAGTATTAAAAAAGAACTGAGTGGTGGGAGTTTGAGTCTTAGTTGTCTTCCATACAATATTAATTTGACTGGGGAAGTGATCTGACAAGGTCACATCAACAAGAGGAGTAACCGGCAAGGCATCATGGTTGAGGAAAAAAGTATTAAAAAAGAACTGAGTGGTGGGAGGTCCAGTCTTAGTTGTCTTCCATACAATATTAAATTAAATGGGGAAGTGATCTGACAAGGTCACATCAACAAGAGGAGTAACCGGCAAGGCATGTTTTTCATAAAAAGAGAAAAACGATTGGGCCATAATCATGGCACAATCAAGTCGTTTATGAATTATGTGAGAAGAAGCTCTAAAATTAGACCACATGTGCCAAACTCCATTAGGTCAGTGGCAAACAAGATTGGGATAAAAAAAGGCCCAACTTATTACGCATGTAGTACCAGGCTTCCCGTTTACCAACTGTCCATTGAAAAGGAAAAATGTCATCTTTTTCAAAAGCTACTTCAACCATATTAAAGTCACCACAAAAAAGCCAAGTTACAGGCGGAAGAGAATCTGCAAGCCAACGCCAAAGGTGAGATCTCTCAATAGCATCATTGGGAGCATAAACATTAACTATGTCAAAAGAATAATTCTCAATAATGAAAGTGGCCCAAACAGATCTTTGCATGGGATCTGAGCCATGATTGATTAAAAAAGAATGCCACTAAGGAGAGAGGAGAGTAACAACTCCACCTCAACCAACTTTGTGCCGAGAACAAAGAGCAAGGCTCTTAGGCCAAATAAATTTGCATGCAGCATCAGACAAAAAACCAGAAATTTTAACTTCCTGGAGGCATAACACATCTAGATGACTAACACAATGATGAACATCCCTAACAGAATACTTTCTGGGCAAGTCTGTCAGAACCCTAACATTCCATGAGATGTACTTCATGAGAAAATAGTGTCGTCCATACCATCACCATCCCCAAGGGAAGCAAAACTATTTGACAAATAAGTGAAATTATTCCCAGGAGACTCCATGGAAAAATTTCTGCATTTTTCTGAAATGCCCTCCTGTGTGGCCTTAGCATGCCCTTCATGGCTACGAGAGTGGCGGGAAATGGGAGGAGTAGAAATTGTGGAAGCTGCCTGAGGTGTGTGAACCCAAGAAGGGTTAACAGTAGAATCAAATGTCTCCTTCCCCTGTTGGCTAGGGTTTGAAAAGGAAGTATTATTCTCAGCATGAGAAGCATCATGAGCTGCAGCAGGAGGAGGTGGTGGCTATGGAGTGGAAGCCAGAGTGGTAGGCTTAACTTGCTTGTTCTTTCGGCTGACTATTACCCAGTCATCTTTCTTGGTGTCCTCTTTTTTACCAGAATCAGCGGGCTGCAAACTAGATTTCTTAGGAAGAGGTTTGGGTCGAGGAACTGCCAAAGGACAGTCTTTAATCTTGTGCTTCGCGGATTGAAAATGATAACAAGTGTTGGGAAGGTTGAGGTAAAGCACCTTCTAAGAAAAGATGGTTTCACCAACCAGAATCTCAATAGATTCTTTAAGATCTTGGGAGAGATCGACCTCAATACAAAGCCTCTTTTGAGGCCAAGGATTGAGAAAGTGGTCATGCTCACTACAAATAACCCTACCTAGCGTTTGCACAATGACATGCATGAGAGGCCAACAAGGTAGAGGAAGACCAGGAAACTCAACTCACACAGGAACCTTTAGTTTCTTGTCATCAGAGATAGAAAAGTCTCGAGACCAATGTTGGAAAACTAAAAGGGAAGCCCTAATATTCCAAGGTCCTTTGGCAAAAATAACATCCACATGATGGGATTGGAAAAGAGAAACAAAAAGAAACCTTTGGTGAGACTCTGAATGCTATCTGGACAAATTCCATGAGGAGTCTAGGCTTTCGCCACCCAATCCTTAATCACATTTTCAGAAGGGTTGCGACCCAGAAAGTAACCAATAAGAGTATGCATTTCAATCCAAGAAGAGGCATCATCAAACTCATGAATGAGAAAAACAATATTAGGCTGAGACATACCTCGTGGAACACTTTGGGCACAAACTTGCGAGGTCTCTTGCTTGGAGGTGTCATTATTATCCATCACCAAAATAGCACTAGCATCAACTATTGGGCTAATGGTGGTCAGGGCCATAAATACTAAAGCTTTTCCCTTAGGGCCCGTTTGGGTACTGGAATACCATATCCTAGATATGGCCAATTCTGGAAGATCGTACAATTCTGGAAGATACATATCCTTGAAATGATTTCCAGAATATGGGTTGGACCCGTTTGGTTCACCTGGAAGATGATTGGGAAGATGCATTTTCTACGTTTGGGTGCCACAATCTAGAAATGGAATAGACCCTGGAATTGGAATATACTTTGAATAATGATTTATTTTATTATTTAATTTCTTTGTATATATAGTTAATTTATAAATTTTTGAAAAATGTAATTATGTTTTTGACATTTTGTAGGATTTTTTAAATTATTATTTTATTTTTTCTATGACCACCAAAAACAAACATATTTTTAATTTGGTTCATTTTATAATATTTTCAAATAAAATTGTGTTTACAAGTATTTTTAAATTTTAACATTTTGTATAATTTTTTTAAATTTTTTTTTATTTTGTAAAATAAAAAAACTTCAAAATACACAAGACATCATTACAAACAAGCCATCTCTTTTATTACTTATTTTTTTCAAAATGTTGCCTACAACCCAGCGCACTAGGAGCACCGGTAGGAAAGAGCCAGGTGGAGAAAACCTTTGGTCTAGCCCCAAAAAGAAAACTTGATAAGATTACAAATAAATGGATGAGGCATTCCTCATTACATAATGCAGATTTGAAATTACAACCAAATTAATGAGGCATTCCTCATTTACATAATGCAGTGTTAAAATATTTATAGTCTGATGAGTCTTTGAGTCTCTTTCATGCCCGAACTCTCATTTTTTGTCTATGGACCCTGCATACATAGAGCATACCACTACTTTGTGATTTTTTTAGTACCACAATTTTTGTAATATTTTAAAGAAAAAAAACATATAAATTGTAACCCCTAATGAAGTACATTCAACTCCTAACTTTTGTATGAATTTTTAAAAAAAAACTTATCAATTATATTACCTTCATTGGCCTCCTTTGATTCTTACCTAAATGAGTGACGCTTGTCCGGATCAAAACACGACCAATTAAATGAATTGATACATGATATATCTCTGTTAACCTCAAAATTTCTCTACAAACGTGGGTTAGAAAGCAATGTCCAGTAAGAAAATTAACCAACAAAACACTATATACGTTAAATCATGTGACTGACAGTAGATTGAGGCTCACCTGAGCCAAAAACATCAAAGGAAGAAGAATTATTGTTAAAAAAAAGTAAACCATATATATGCGCATTTCAGGTAAAGAAAAGTTGCGCCATATCCATACTAAATAAAAAACAAGTTACAACATCAAAATAGTAACTGAATAATTTCTAAGCTCATCTCCACATATGGTCGCAACAAAGATATGCGATTACAATACAGAGAAGGCATCATAAAAATATAATTTCAGCATTTTCCCTAGCTTGACACGATTTGCACTCAAATCCTTCATCACAGATAAGTGGAGATGGGCAGATAGATGTAGATGGGCCGTTGTCGACCCATCTAAAGTATCCACAGCCATTATTTCCATGTGATACCCAATCTACATTACTTATTATTATAAAATGAATAGTATTTACATTAGAAACATAAAATATATATGCATTAGCAACCTTTTTTCTATTTGGGCAGCACCAAAATTATCGTCCAGGGTTGCTCTGTGTCCGTGAAGTCTTCAACACGCACTACCCACCACCACATTGACAATTTGGCACATTGACAAGAGCCATCAACCCTATATCAATAATGCACCACACCATCTTTAGTACATTTAATTACATAAACATTATAACATATAATCATAGGATCATAATAAAGTGCATAGCAGAAATATTACAACATATTTGTATCAAAGTAGCCTGTAATGGCCCAGAGTAGACTCCACATGAACTGGAAAGGAGCAGGAGGAATGTAGGTCCTCAAATAAATGTTGATGAATGGTTTGGGTGGTACGAGGAATTGAAGCCAAATTAAGTCTAGATGAGTTCGAAGGGGAACACGAGAACCATGGAAATGCTACTAGGGTGATGAAATCTATGAAAAGGCTCATTGAAGTTGTGACTAGACAAGGCTATAGGGTCTAAGTCAATATATTAGGCAAACTCAAGCCAAATCTATTCCTAGACTAGATCCAAGAGTTGGAGAAGTATATCGAGATGGAAAACATTGATGAAGATGATCCTATAAAGAGTAAAAATGGCAACCTTATGGAGTAGATTCAAACCTTGGGATCCTCAAAAATTTCTGAACATTTCATATTAGTAAAGCATCACCACAGGTGATTAAGATTCAACTCTCACTCCTAAAACAAAAAGAGGGCAGCCAAAAAGTGTGCCTAGTCCTGATATGAGACTGAAGCATTGTCACACAAATGTGAATGCTGATAATTATTCTATTTCAAAATGTGTATCCAACTGAGTTGTATCTAATTATAATTCTTCTTACAATTCCTCCATTGAGTCTGCTAAATTGGCACCTTCTAGAGGCCATTGTCATAGCTCACAAGGCATTCCCAAAAGAGAAAGCACTTGGACAAAGTGAATAAGGACTTCAATGACTCACATGAGGAAGACAGTAGACAAAACCAGCTAGTTTACAGGTATGAAAAGAAGTTCAAGGATGTTAAGCTTCAACAAAAGAGATGGCATTTATCTATGGTAGGTGTCTGCCATGCTTCTATATTCTATTTTTCTTTATTCATGATCTCTCTTCTTGTTAATTGCTACTGCTAATGTCCTTTCTGGAGTACTAATTTCTATTTTTTGCTTCCTATGATAAAAGTAAAGAGAGAGCTAAGACAAAATTGTATATTTGTAACATCGCCAGAGGATGAGAAAGGTTAGTTGTTGTTCTACTAATGCAAGTACTACTATCAATTGTTGTTCATCAAGAAGAGAAAATCACACAATCAATTGCAAAGGACACATAAAGAATAAGGTCTCTCTTCCAAAACACCAAAGAATTGTATCAAATAAACACAAAATTCTATCAAATAAACACAGAATTGCATCAAAATATTTTCCATCCTAACTAGGTGTGCAATGTATCAAATAAACACAGAATTGTATCAAATAAACACATAATTGTATCAAAATATTTTCCATCCTAACTAAGTGTGCAATGTATCAAAATGTGTATCCAATGGAGTTGTATTTGATTCTAATTCTTCTTACAATTCCTCCATTGAGTCTGCTAAATTGGCACCTTCTAGAGGCCACTGTCATAGCTCAAAAGGCATTTCCAAAAGAAGCAAGCACTTGGACAAAGTGAATAAGGACTTCAATGACTCACATGAGGAAGACAGTAGACAAAGCCAGCTAGTTGACAGCTATGAAAAGAAGTTCAAGGATGATAAGCTTCAACAAAAGAGATGGCATTTCTCTATGGTAGGTGTCTGGCGTGCCTCTATATTCTGTTTGTTTTGATTCATGATCTCTCTTCTTGTTAATTGCTACTGCTAATGTCCTTTCTAGAGTACTAATTTCCATTTTTTGCTTCCTACAATAAAAGTAAAGAGAGAACTAAGACAAAACTGTATATTTGTAACAGTGCCAAAGGATGAGCAAGTTTAGTTGTTGTTCTACTAATGCAAGCACTACTATCAATTGTTGCTTGTCAAGAAGAGAAACTCACACAATCAATTGAAAAGGACACAGAAAGAATAAGATCTCTCTTCCAAAACACCAAAGAATTGTATCAAATAAACACAAAATTCTATCAAATAAACACAGAATTGTATCAAAATATTTTCCATCCTAACTAGGTGTGCAATGTATCAAATAAACACAGAATTGTATCAAAATATTTTCCATCCATCCTAACTAGAGTCCTCCAAAATTTCGTGTAATGGATGTGACTCTCTCCCCATCATTCATTCTCAAGAACCCTCTGGCTTTTGCAGGATCACCCAAAAAATGCTCATATGCATCAAGCATAGTACCTTGGGTAAGATCAGGGATGGCTTTCAGTGCATTATACACATTAGCTTCACTAGTTTACAAAGTAGAGTTTTCTATTTTCAGAGGCTCTCTAAGGCTTGCACCCAAATCTCTGATCACTTCGCAAATTGCATCCATGGTACCTACCATGCTTTCCTTCTTCCTCTTTGGCCTCCTTTCCGATGATGTTGAAGGGTTCTCTCTGCCACTTGCACCATATTGGTTTGATGTAGGTGTATCGATACCATCATCAGCCAAATCAGTAGCAAACTGAAAATATGCACTATTGATACCATGATAAGTGGCATCTTCCTCATCATTGAGATCTATGACCTCATTCATAAGGTTCCCTTCTTCTGTCTCTTGAGATGTTGCAGCTGTGGTTCCCTCAGCTATATCATTCCCCACAATGAAGGCTAATTCATTGTAGTATATAAATGACTGCCTCTTATACACTCTGGCATTTTTAAATTCCGTTCTCTTTATGATGGCATAACGATTGAATTCATTATTTACATCTTTCATCAGTAAATATATATTCAGCTTAAAAGAAGATATTTTAAGACCATGTTACCTTCAATAACTCATCCCAAATACTATCATCGACATCCATAGATTGAGTACTCTCATTCCATGCAAAACCGCTTGTATTCTTCAAGTCTTTCATTATTCTATACCCTTGCTTCCAACTTTTCAACTTGTTCTTGAAGTTATCCTTGGATAAGTTCATTTTCAACTCTGCATTGAACCTGCTTTCAATGGGGGTCCGAGATTCTTTTTTGAAACCCCCTTCAGCCTTTTTTCCAAGTTGCACTTACTCTTGGAGCAAGTCTAAAAACTTGCTTTCCATTTCTTTGGTCCACAAAACCTTCTTGCAAGAAGAAGAAGCTCGATGGCTGCCTTGAATGTCAACATCCATGCTCATCAATAGATCTGTGTATGACATACCTGAGTCACACACACCAGCTAATAATGATGTCAATTGTAACATATCACAACAAGACTAGATATGTCATAAGGACACTAAACATAACATGACAACATTAAATATAACATGATAGCATTAAATATAACATGACAACATTAAATATAACATCATGAAATATAACAACAATAAATATAACATGACAACTCATTAAATATAACAGCATTGAATATAACACGACAACACTAAATATGTCATAGCAACAGTTAATATAACATGACATGACTGAATATATGATAACAACAGTAATATAAAATAGACTCCTCAATTTTTAAGTACATATATCAGTTCGTGAAAATTATGAAATCTGACATTAAAGTTTAAACACTGTCATAGTAGTTATTCAAATGACTAAGATCGAAATCTATAGTCTTCCCACATCCTTCTTGCTATTTCATCTCGAAATTTCCCCCAATCATCTTTGTCACGTTGGCTCATCCCATATGCCTCCAGCATTGGGACATCTATCCGATCACGGCCATCTTCCTCTTCAATTTCTACCTCGGATGGAAGGCCGTCCTCTATTGTAATAAAGGTGTGTAGTATGCAACATGCAAAAACAATCTTTGTTTGTTTCATGATTTGATACGACGTCGCATGCTTCAAGATAGGAAAACGCATTTTCAAAATCCCAAATGTACGCTCTATTGCATTCCTGAGTGAGGAGTGTTGATGGTTAAACAACTCTTGTGGCGTGTTAATTGGGTTTGCTCTTGAAAACTCCTTTAGGTGGTAACGTGTACACTGATAAGGTGTGAGAAATCCTGGTACATTTGGATATCCAGCATTGACGAAATAGTATTTTCCTACATAAAATAAAGTATATTGTTATAACGTTGGGTTATTTTTCATATGCTTCACTATATAATCATATTTTACATACTTGGGGGGACTACCAATGGATCCAATCTTGAGAGAGATGAAGCTAGAACACGACTATCTGCAGCAGACCCTTCCCAACCAACAAGGATGTATTGAAACTTATAATCAAATGAACACACTACCATAACATTCTGTAACAAGTTGCCTTTTCTATCACGATATTTAGCTTGTATGTTGACATCGACAGTGACTGGTATATGGGATCCATCAATTGCTCCCACACAATCCTATAGTCAGAAAGTTCACAATAATGTAATGAACACACGATAATAAGATTACAACTCGATCAAACAAAATTGAAGCACTAGGAGATATACCTTGAAGTATGGATCAAAACGGTTCTTCCCACTAATTTCTGGAGGAGTGTTTGGACCAGGGGGTATAAAATAATCTACATGGAGCACTAAGATAGCCCTCAAGACCTTGTGGAAGTATCGGCTTACTATCTCTCCGGAGTGCCCAAAGTTATGGGCAATCTTACGATTCCTCAGAATGTGGCCAATGGTATGGAGGAACATGACTAATTGTTCTTCTAACGTGAGGTTTTCTGTATATTTGATGCTTCCTTTTTTCCTTAAAATATTGACTAGATGAAAGAAGGCTCATCTACTCATGCATATTTGGTCAAAGTAGTCCGTCTCATTAGAGTTGATAATACGCTTATAAAAGGGAATTACATCTATTTGGCGCTTACACTTTTTTCCACTACCTTCTTTTGCATACGCTGCAATGGTTGCGGCAAGGGCGGCAAGAACAACTACAACAACAAGAATGACTCTTCTCCTCCTTATAATCTCTCCTTAAACTTTTATATCACTGATAAGATCCATCAATTACCTTTAAACATACCAACAAACCAATTAGCAAACAACATAGGAGAGGAACATAATGGAGAGTCCATAAGAAAACACCCAAGTCTAAATTTTGAAGAGAGATAACTAGTGTCTTATATATTTAGATGCATCCTAATTGTAAAGAGAATAAGAGTGAAAGTAACGACATGGGTTGTACCACATCCTTCACATGTTTTCCCATATCCAAATGAACAAACCACTAGTGAGCAAAAGGATAATAATGCAACTCATCTAGATAATAGTCATTCTTTTCTTTAGTATAAGTATCCTTTGTCTCATTCCTTGTGCAGTACCTGCTCTTTTAGCAAGACAGATTCAAGAACTCTTATCATGACAAACAATAAAAGAATGACTATTATTTGGATGAGTTGCATTATTGTTTAGTATTCCGTACTAATTGACTATTTACTCAAATAATGCAAAAGTAAGAGGCCCTGCATGGGCTGACTATTATCTGGATGAGTTGTATTATTATCCTTTTGCTCACTAGTGATTTGTTCATTTGGATATGGGAAAACATGTGGAGGATGTGGTACAGCCCATGCAGGGCCTCTTACTTTTGTATCATTTGAGTTCTTAGCATATGTGGTATGTGTTTATAGAGAGAGAAAGTTATTTGCAAGTAAGAACTCAAGTAATGATTGTATTAAATATTATAATAGTCATAATTGTTATAATGATAAATATTTAATATTTTGCATCATTATGTAAATAATCATGTGGAAATTAATTAATGATTAGAAGCCCTTGATACTCATCATGTGGAA
>MU219191.1:63984-81868 GCA_018584345.1 Thuja plicata
CATTGAATCGCCACTACCATTCTATTTTGATAGAATGAAATGTTTGATCTCTCATTATTTGTTTTGTTGTTGATATTCACTATGTGGTACTCCCCTTTTATGATCATTTCATGTGGAAATGTCTTGATGGCTCATGGGTTGCAAGCTAGGGCATCATGCATTGTTTATGAGCTCATTGTTTGAGCACCATATGACCCTGTTATGATCTCAGTTTGTTATATACATATACATATATACATACATATATATACATATATATACATATATGTATATACATATATACATATACATATATACATATATATGTATGGTGTTATTGTTGTCATTGCATGCTTGCTTTTTTTGTGCACCATATATTGTTTTATATATACATTGTTTATTTCATTGAGACCATGACTAGCTTGGCATTTGTGATGTATTTATTGTTATTGGATCAATGGTGCCATGTTGTTGAGGTTGTAGATGCATTGAATCACCACTGCCATTCTATTTTGATAGCTATGCTAAGGAACTATGTTATAAAATTTCAAGGCATGAAATTTAATAACTGTACATATATTTTATGAGTATGAACATAAATAATATGGGTACTAGACATTGCCTAATGTGATAAATTTTGAATAGGCTATGAATCCACTATGCCCCTATGTGATCCAAAACCTACAAAGAAAAGAGAGATGGGGGTTAGATCAAAAAGATATAAGCCATGAATGGAATCCTATTACTACTGATCGTCATCTACAATTATGCATGTGCATAGTCAGGCCATACACTTTTAAAAGAAAAACAGGGACTACCACGTAGTAAATATAAACAGCAAAACAAATAAAGAGAGATCAAAAACTTCACACAATGCCTTGAAGGTAATAACATCGATGCCCTAGCTCTCAAAGCTCGCGGGTCATCAAGCATTCAAAATGAAAAGATGTAAATGAATGCCATTATTAAACAGTGAGCTCCTTAACAATGCATGATGCCCTAGCTTGCATCCTGCGAGACATCAAGACATTTCCTCATGAAATGATCATAAATGGGGAGTACCACGTAGTGAATATCAATAGAAAAAAAAATAAAGAGAGATCAAACACTTCACACAATGCCTTGAAGGTAATAGAAATGATTCCCTAGAAAATTTTGCTGGTCATCAAGCATTCCATATGCAAAGATGTAAACAATGCCAGTATTAAACAGTGAGATAATAAACAATGCATGATGCCCTAGCCTACAGCCCGTGATCCATCAAGACATTTCCTCATGAAATGATCATAAACGAGGAGTACCACATAGTGAATATCAACAACAAAAAAAATAAAGAGAGATCAAACACTTCACACAATGCCAGCTTGAAGGTAATAGCAATGGTGTCCTAGCTCTCAAAGCTCATGGGTCATTAAGCATTCCAAATGCAAAGATGTAAACATTCATATTGTGCCATTAAACCAACAAATTCCATCAAAATGAAATTGATTTAATGAGAAGACAAAGCTTGAATGCCTACTTCAAGTCATGGCTTCCATATACCAAGATGCCAATCAGCTTCCACATTATGCCCTCTTTGTGCACGACGGTATGCAATCATTCTAAATTAGAAATGAGCCTTTCTTCTTCTTCTTTTTTGTTTATAATCATGCGGGTGTCACAATTATGATTGTACTATCATTATTATGACAGCGTCGGGGGCACTTGAAAAAAAAACACAAAAATCACATACAAATGGTGGTGCCGTCGCAAATTGGGGTCGAAATTCAACCCCAAATGTTGTAGTGAGTAATCATTAATTAAATATTGGATCCATACATTAATTATGGTTACGCATCCATTTAAATAGTGTGGACCAATCGTACTTATCCTTAAGTACCTTTACATATCCCAATAAATTCAATTATGTCGGCCAGAGATCTCAAATCTCAACAATTACAAAAATACTACTGCTCGGCCAACACTGTGTTCTTCCACTCAATCATCATTGTTTTCCTTGACAATTTACTAGCACTCGGTCGACACTAAGAAATTATTCTTGGCATACACTAGTGCTTGATCGACACAAAATTCACTTGGCATATACTGTTCCCAGTAAATTGACATCTTGACTTAGTGTAATGGATAAACAACACATTACTTTGCCAATGTGCCAACTAATCAAGTACCCTTGTAATTTATCATAACTCAACCATTTCACTTGGTCTTCTTGTTATCCTTGCCTTTACATCTTCTTCAACAATCAATATATATGGTAACAGATAGCAATAGTCTCACCAGTTAAGGTTTGACATCAATGACAAAACAATAATTGTTTACATTGTAGCTTTCCAACAAAAAGAGCATATAGTGACAAAACGTGAATGATTTAATTATTCTATACAATAAGTATGGATCCAAGTGTTGTGGTCAAGTTATCTTTATCTTGAGTAAGATATGTTATTGATAATATGATCACAAAAGGATTGGAGTAATAGAAGGCATCATTTCAGTTTATAGAAGATCATTTTGTGCCTAATAGAAAAATGTTTGAACTGGTTTGAGCAGTTAGTATTAGATCGTTGTGCAGTGATGATACGATCCGTTGTAGTGGATGTTTTCATGATCTAGCTATCAAGTTGACATGGTATAAAATATTTGTAATGATTATTTTATATTGCATTTCTCGAGGTGATCGGATTTAATCAAGTTTTGGAAGCATGTTAAAGAAGTCAAAAAGGTTTGACTCTTCTTGATTCAAACCGAATGTGCAATGGATATGAAGGCCGACATGGACTTGAAATTGTAATTAATATTTAGCAACAAATTTTAGGGTTCAAGGATCAAGCAGTAAATATTTTAATACATTTTGTAAGGTTTTTAAATTCCCTAACGTACATTTAATGTATATATATGTAAATTAGTGCTTTATGAAAGTGTAGATCATAGATGCCAAGGTGTCGTCGAGTGAAGAGAGAAGATTGTCTATAAGAATTAGAAGTGTTGTTCTTAATTGGATCTCAATAAGAATAGAAGGTGTGCTAGACCCAGATCATTTTGGTTGTTTAATCCTAATAGGTTCTCCAGAAAATCCCTTAACCACGTAGATCCTAATAGGTCTTGATCAGTAAATCCTTTAACCAAGTGGCTCTTTAACTATGGTAAAAATATTTTAAAAAGGTTACTCCTAACATGGTAAAGCTCCTAAAAAGGCCAGAGTTAAATTCATTAATAGGTTAACTCCTAACACGGTTTTCTCCTAACTGGGCATCATTGTAAGCTCCTAACAGGGTTAGGCCTTTAACATGGCACATTTCAAAAGAGTGCAATATTTGTGGGTACTAATTCCCACCATGGTTTTCCCTCTAACCAAGGGTTTACATGATTAAAATACTGGTGTTCTTGAGTTTCATGTATAGATGGTTTCACTTGTTTCATTATATATTGCTCCATAAGGTTTAAGCTGATTAATATTGTTAATATGTTAAATGAGCTATAAAAAGTTTCAGATCTGGTTGATTATGTATTCACCCCCCAGCATTTACAGTATTATTGGACCTTATAGTATTAAAATAAACCTCCATAAGACTCTTCAAATCCCATGGGAAGCCAATATATCCCTTCAAGTGATCAATAATCAGTTTTGAGTCCACTTTAATGACAACGTTTTGTTAGTTCAGCTCCTTCAAACGCATGATTCCTTTCTAAGAATCCATTTCCTTAGCTTTGTTATTTGATTCAACTCCAAGATTCATGCAATATCCTTCTATAAACATCCCTTTCCAATCTTTGATCACCCCTCTAGTACAAGAGACACTAGGATTCCTTTTAGCACAACCATCAAAATTACATTCCATACACTCTTCCTCAGGTAGAATCCAACTAGCAGTCTTTCTTCTCAAAAAAATTGTCCAATTTATATTAAATAGGTTATGATATTTTCTGAAAACCTATTTTATTCTATTGTCTTTCATGTTAAGGATAACCTTCCCTTTTCCAAAAGAAGCATCATTAAAATTCTCTTTGATTTGTTATTTTATAATATGAAAAAGTACAACACTAGTCCTTGATTGATCTCTGGAAACCCTATTGTTGTATTCTTTCTAGATATTACAAGTTAGCATTAGGATAATTTTCATCCACATGTTTCTAATTTGATAGGATGGTTGAAAGGAAATTAATTCTATTGAACCATTAGACACATTCATGGACATTGGGGTGGCCCAGGATACATGAAGCAGTGAGAGAATTTGGTTCCATATCTCAAAAGAATGGGAGTAATGAAGCAATATAGTATCAATACTCTCACTATTTGAGAGGAATAAAGAATACATGTTAAAAATAGAGAAATATCTCTTGTTCAAGTTTTCTATATTCAACACATTCTGATGAGCTAAGATCCACCGGAAACTGTTAACTTTTAGGATGAGATGAGGGATCCAGATATATTTCCATATCTGGTTACTATCCTCCGTGAAAGTGCAAAGGAATTTCCTCTAAATTTTCTCTATGTTATCAACAACCAATCTAGGTATTTTAAATAGAGAAAGGAAACAAAACATGATTGTTTTGAAGGCTAGCCTTTAGAAGTTGGATCTTTCCTTCTTTACTTGAAGCTTTCCTTTCCACCCTACCAGTTTCCTCTAGAATCTTTCAATCATATTATTCCAATAAGTTTGAGAAGGGAACTTAGTTGATAGGGGAAAACCCAAATAGGTGTCAGGAAGGAGAGAAAAATTACAAAGCATAATTTTTAAAATCTTATCTTTAAGACCCCTCTCCATATTAAATAATAAAACTTTCTCTTTTGGAAGTTAATTTGTTTTCCTAACACCTTAGCATAATTTTCCAAAATTTATTTCCATTTTTCTGCTTCTGAAATATAAGCTTAACCAAACAAGATTTTATCATCAATAAACTATTGACATGAGTAAGGTTAGAGGTGGGAAGCCGATTTGATACCATTTGACATTTTAGTTTCTCTTTTGTTAAACAATAAGACTCTTAAGTCCACTCCGTTAATAAATTTCTCTTCTACAAATGTTAATAAGAAGAAATATAGAATTTGATCTGTAATACTACAACTACCTCTTTCTTGATCAGATCCCTTATGCGCTCTTTGATGACTGACATCAATACTTCATTTGTCTCTACTCTAGACTCATATTTCACCTTTTCTTTCCTTCTCTTCTTCACTTGGTAACACATCCACACTTCAACTCGCCAGCTTGTCTATTATTCAATTTCATCCTTTATATAGACTCATTTTTTGCCTCTTAATCTCCTTGATTTGGTTTTCCTTCAATTACTCTTGGCCGTTAGATAAACTTTTTGAATTGATTCAATGAATTTGATACTCGTTGAACTGTGATAGCATCACCTCAAAACTTGAACTTTTCTTGGAAGTGGTACCATCACTTTTGCTTCTTAATCTTCACCATAGATCATCACTTTGAATTTTCCTGATCTTAGATCTCTGTAACTAAATCCTTCTTCATCCTTGGAATCTTTTAGATCACTTTGGCTTTGCATTAAATGTCACTCTAATCCTTGTTCCATTCTTGGTGACTTAACCTCCATGAACTCCATGTCTTTGCTTGCTCTTTCTTTCTCTTACTGACATGCAATTCCCTTTAATGACAGACTTCATCCTGCTCGGTAGCTTAACTATTTTCTTTACTGACTTGACCAATCTTCTTTTCCAACTTGATAATATCAAATGTAAAGTAGAAAAAAACTATACCAATATGATCTTATCATTGTCTGATCTATAAATTAATTACCCAATTAACTCATACTCTGAAAGATATGGCAATTCAATATGAACCAGAAATCAATTTATTGACATCAATGACAAAATAACAACTGATCTAATCATTTCTACAATCTTGTATACCTCCTATCTCGGTCTTCATCATCACCACCATCACTTGAGTAACAATGTCCCTCTTTGGAATTGATGGCAACACTTTCAATTGATGATGGCATACTCTAATATTTGTGTTCTATGCTTTCTCCCTCTGAGTTGTTTTCTCTTGTTCTCCCTCTCTGCTCATAAAAAATTTTCATTTCTCATTTTGTCTCATTAATCACAAATTCTCCCTTAATCTCTATATTCATCAATTACTTATTCTCCCTCTTTGACAAAAATGCCAAAGATACATACTCCTGAAAAATTGTTTAGGCAGTAAATCATACCTAACATGTACTAATAACTCATTTCATACATAATTACTTTTCACAACTTCAGGTATCACCTAAAGTGTGAATACTTAGTATCAACTCACAAAACATATATTATAATGAATTATGGAATTGATGCAGCATGCACTCTTCTCTAGTCAATGTTGTAGAGGGGTAGGAACCCTAATTTACCTCAGAGATACTCAAAATAATCTTTCAGTAGTGGCTTGGTGAAAATATCTTCTAATTTCTCCTCTGAATTCACATACTCCAATATCACATGCTTGTCTCTAACTTATTCTCTCAAGTAATGATACTTGATAGAAATGTGCTTGGTCTTAGAATGCATCACCAGATTCTTTGATATATTGATAGCACTAGTCTTATCATATAAAATAGTAAATGGATTGGTAATCTCCTCTTGCATACTTTAGAGTAGCTGTTTGATCCACTTGTACTTTTTCTATCATTAATGTTTCTAGCCCAATCAACATCAGTGTAAACCTTTTAAATTAAAATCTACTACTTTCTTGTCTTGTAGACCGAAGTCTTTAGTACCTTTCAGATATCTACATATTCTTTTGACTATAGACATGAGTGATTCCTTCATTAGCAATGTGGCATGACTTCTCACCTTTGTTCTTGAAATCTCAAAAACTTCTGAATCTATTTTCTCTTTGGTCATCATCTCATTTGTCTTTCTTTTAATCATTGTAATTGTCTGGACATATAGCAGCAATGTGACCAATCTTGTTGCATTTAAAAAATTACTAAGGTATCTTACCTCGGTACTTGCCTTTTCCTCTCTATAGTGTTCTAGCTAGTAGATCTTCAAATTCTGCTTCATTTATTTCATCCTCAGCATATAGGTCCTCTATCTTACTCTTGAAACTATAAAACATTTCACTCACACTAATTAGATAACCATCACTAGATCTATACTCTCTAGAGATTCCAATTTTCAAAGATGACTTGAATGCAAAATCAATCCTAGTAGTCGTAGATAAACTATTATCAAAATCATTTAGCTCAAAAGAAATCAAGTTACAAAGTTTAGCATCCAGTGAAATAATCATCTGAGAAATGGACCTTAGTTGTTGTATTACAGATACTCAGATGGCATATATAGGCACCAATGTTCTCCGAATTTTACTTGTTACATCTTATTCTTCTATATGTCCTCCAACGCCTCTGATAGCATTCACAATTTCCTTTAGTCTTGCACTATAATGTGTAACAGTTTCACCTTCATTCATTCTCATAGCATAAAAAGTGCCTCTTAAACTTTCAACATTTTCCTTTTGAACATGCTAATCTCCACCATGTATCAATGAAATCTTATCTCACATTTTTTTTTTGTATCACATCCTTTAAGGTCATTGAACTCCAGGTCGGTAAGAGAAGATGATATATCAATCATAACTTGTGTTTGGTCTTGTCTTTATCTTATTTTATCAAGTTTCATAGGTCCATGTGGTGGTGGTGAATACTCATTGTTACAATAGCACAATGCATACTCTCTAATTCCAAATAAGTGCAGCCTCATCCTGTTTTTCCATGTAGACAAGTTATCTCTATTCAAATTTGGTTCCTCCCTCTTATACATCTTTGGATCTTTTACTCAAGTCTTCAAAAATTTTGATCTTCTGAATATTGAGAAGGAAACTTATGTAATCTGTGGGTAGATTATGGTGATAGAGAGTATGAAAAGTAGTTGGGATATAGTTTTTTTAGCTCTAAGGAGCAACATTTCAGATGTATTCAAGCTATTGTATGTACACTTTGAACAATTTTTTTACATAGTGGATGATATATCATTTTGTTAGTTGAATTTTGTGGAGGAACTTCATGTTTTCCATTTATATCAAAGCAGGGAAGATAAGGAGAGAAAAAATTTAGGTTCATCTCAGAGGGAGTACAAATTTTAGAGTTTGGTATTTTTGGACACTTAGTCATTTTTCACTAAGTATTACCATTAATGCCAAAGGGGGATATTGTTGGCTTGAGATTGATGATGAGGAGATGTTGTATGTTGTCATTGATGGAAAGAATACACTATTCTAGTGATGAATAATTATAATATGGTGATACCTAAGGTTTGGTTAATTATTTGGCTAAGTATGGTATAACAGTCACAGTTTACTTGATTCAGTATATGGATTGGTAAATCCACATATATTTGTGATTTTTTATAAAAATCTAGGAGGATATTCTACAAGCTAATCTGTACATTTTTATATGATCAAATAATTTTATATTATCATATGATATATTTATATATTTATGAGTACTTGTTTGCAGAGTACAGAGAACAACATCGACAGTTAGTTGGCAGATTGATCAACAATCCTATTAGATCAATGATCTGATCAGTTTGATAGTTGTTAATGGTAGATATGACATGTGTGATGATATATATGCCTGTGTTCAAGGTTAGGAACATTTTTTGATGATAGATATATCTGACACTTCACATGTTATCTATTTTTTCTTGATGCTGACAGAGTGAGAAAATATCTTTGATGTTAGATATATAAGATCGCATTTTTGAGATGTTTAGTATGATAAATGGATGGATATGATTTCTGTATGATATCTTTTATTTATGGATCTATCAATAGAGTTTTGACTACCATTTTAGAAGAGTTATTTGGCATGTACATAGAACTGCACTTCCATTGTTGATTTTATTTCAGAATTCATTTTGGTTGAATTGCTATCCATTTATTTTGTATGGTACTGATCCTCTAAAGGTTGTATACTTGTTTTTTGTAATATGAGCAGAAAGATTTGTGTTATAAGACTGAATGCATGTGTATTCCCCTATTGTACTTGCACCCCTAACATGGTAGCTTATTTCTGCAGAAGTAATACTTGTGGGCTCCATCCCCACTATGGTTTTTCCCTTAACTGGGTTTCCATGGTAAAAAAAATGATTTTATGATGTTGTGGATGCTTTTCTTTTGTTTCACTTATTTATTATTTTCTGCTTTCAGTTTACGGTTATGCAATCAAGTTAATAAGTTATTAAAAACTAGAACATTGATTCATCCCCCCTCTCTCAGTCTTCCTTAATCCTAAAAATGCCCCCCTTAAGATGGAAAAATAAGTACTATTTTTTCATCTTAAGGAAATGATGAAAAAGGATAAAGAATTTTTAACATAAAGATAGTATCCACAAGCAACACCCAGTCAAAACCAAAGAGGTCATACCTCATGTGAGGTCATGAAAGAGATGAATGCAAAGAGATACCATGAAAGAAGCATAAAATGGACCCTTGTGAAGGATGACACACTATTTAGTCTCCAAGCTAAGGGACTTTCTTACTATGGAAACCCAATAGAGAACACAAAAAATGGTTATGATCAAGGATGCATATCTTTAATGCAAACCAGCATTTCCATGTAAGATTGGATGTCACAAGATTAAAAAATACCACTTAATCAAGGTAAAAGTAGATCCTTGAAGAGGATGATAGAGATTGATATAATACCCTTGGCCCAAAGTGTTGAGACAAGGATAAAGATGACCAATTATGCTACTTGAAAAGTTTGATCACACCATGTATGAAAATGAGCCCCAAAGGAATAGGCTAACAATGTTACATAATATATAGTAACAAAATAGGAACTTAGATGTTATTTAAATAAATAAAGATTGAAAAGTACCTTATCATGACAGGATATGTGAATAATATCATTCTCAATGGGTTTTTGAATTTGTAATGTAAGGCTTGATAGTAAATAGTAGAGTAGTCATGATATCCGTGATACATGTAGAAATGAAGATTCATAAGATTTTGACTACACTTATTTTTTTTGTTTTGGCCTAGTAATCACCTTAGCATGAAGAATATTAGGCAAAATTAATTCTTGTTAAAGCTAGATATAGATAAACAAGATGATGTGGAAAAAGGAGACTCAAAACAAAAAGTTTCAATAGTTTTCTCGCATTCATCCTAAGCCATGTTTAAAATTACAAGTTGAATTGTTTGGAGAAGCAGGTTGAATTAATGACATACTAGGTTCCTCAAAATATCTCGTGTTGTCATTAAGAATCTTGTATTCACCCACAAAAGATGTCAAAAAGTCTAATGAACCCTATTCATCATCTAAAGGTAACTTGTAGGAGAAGTGTCTTTAGGAGGAGATGTTTTGTGTTTAAATTTTGTAGAGAGAGAAAAAGAATCAGATTCAATTCATAAGTAATTATTAGATATATCATATGCAAAAAGTGTGTACATTGTGTTATTGTAGATGAACTTAAATTTGTGATGACGAGTTGAAGGAAAAACATGCATGACATGTAACCATGGTTTCCATAAGAGAATATTATAGCTTAGAGGACCATGCATTACATTAATACATGTGGGTAAAATAACAGAAGCAACCTAGATAGGGAAAGTTATAACACTCAAGGATTGTTTAGCCACAATGTCAAACCCTCAGATATGAATAGAATCAGGTATTATAGTTAAAATATTAACCTTGATTTCATGCATCATGTCAATGTTACAAACATTTATCCCAGACCCATTATCAACTAAGGTTTGATGAATGAGATTAGCATTGATAAGAACAACTACCATAAGGGCGTCATATCAATCTTGGACTTAGTTAGGAGGTAAATCATTTTTAGTAAACACAATTTGAAGTGGCACATGAGTAGAATGCATGCATTTCAGAAAGGAATTGATGTTGTCTTAATTAGGTGGTGGAGTTGGAAGAGTAGTCAAATTTTTTCGCAAGGCTTCATGACATGTAGGAAATGTTGGACAATGTTACCAAAGAGAAATCTTGGCAGGGGTAATACAGATTTGTGCTATTAAGTCAAATTCCTTTTCAAGATTTTGAGGAACACGGGTTGGAGGAGGAAACATGGGTTGAGAAGATGGGAGAGAAGTAGGGACAAATAGATTAGTAGGTTAAGGATTATTTCTTATGTGATAGGTGTGAGAAACTGCATGATATTCCTTAATAAACTCCAACGGACTCCTATATTTTATTTTCACAATGATAAATGGCCTATTTGGAGTTTGAAAAGAACTTTGTTGATTATATCCTTTAACCATAATCACAGGTGTAGTGAAAGTTTGAGAAGAATGCTAAGGATAACCCTTAATAGTAACCACATGTTTATTAGTTTTTTGGAATGAATTTGAATGAGTGCATCCTTTGATAGCTATCACAAAATTTTTGGCTACCATATGTTGAGAATGAACAATAAGATTGACATGATCAAGATCTTTAGTGTTCATGGGTTCATCACTAGAAGGGAAAGAATTAAGGAAATTAGTAATGATATGATCGTCTTCTTCCAAGATGTCCTTAGAATATGGAGTAGGGACATCCTTCAATGATTCATCTCTAGAGTGAGTATCAAATGTAGGTAAGGTGATATTAAGAAAAGTATTTATAATGTCCTCCTCTTAATCTAAAATATCCTCCTAAGGGGGTATGTTTTAGGAGAAGGGTCATCATCATATATGAATATGTCATCTCTAGAGAGATTAGAACAAATATCAACCATTTTCTCATCCTTTTTTTTTTATGAATGTTGCTTTATGAGGAAAAGACTAATCAATGTTCTAGTCCAAGGGTTCATCCCAAATAGGAGAATCATTGATGGAAGAAATATCTAGATGAGTAAATCGCACTTTAGGAGAATGATAATCATGACTCAAAATGTCTTCATGTGGGAGAGAGTAATCAATATACTTATCTAAGGGTTCATCCCAAATAAGAGAATCGTCAAAGGTTGGAACATTGTTATGAATAAAGAATACTTTAGGAGAGGAATCCTCATTAGTCACTAGAGGTTGATCCCTAAAAGGAAAGGGATAGGAAGGAAAGTAGGATAAACTATTCATCTCTTGAACCAAAATGTCTTCATCAAAGAGATACCTTTTAGGAAAAGGGTCAACATCATCTTTCAATATCTCTTTCTTTAGAAGGATATTCTTTGAA
Organism: Thuja plicata; assembly: GCA_018584345.1. Classification (NCBI taxonomy): domain Eukaryota; kingdom Viridiplantae; phylum Streptophyta; class Pinopsida; order Cupressales; family Cupressaceae; genus Thuja; species Thuja plicata. The sequence continues at coordinate 76,093 of MU219191.1, forward strand.
GAAATATTAATAGACTCTTCTTGTGCTAAAATTTTCTCATGGGTGGGATTGGTTTTGGGAGGGACAGTAGTGGTACTATGAATATAATTAAGAACTAAACTATCATCATATGCATGAAACGAAATATTTTGAAATTCTTGAAAGAAACCTTAAATTAAACTAGTAAATGATGATAACAACTACATTCATATAATGGAAGTGAAAATACATGCAAAAATCCTAAAATGAAATATTTTTAGCATTTTGTACTAACCTGTAATTATGAAAATCAAATGAAAGAATGCAATGGATCTATGAACTGATGTAATGCATAAAAATAAGGTCTATTTATGCATAGAATGTATACAAGATAGATCTAGACAAGAAGGATCTAACCAAAATCAAAAGGATATCCAATTGCATATATAATATCAATATGATAGAAATGCATATAACATATATTTAGATATTAAAATGCATAGGAAGGAAATCTAACACCAAAATTAGAATGGAAATGTTAAGAGTCGATTTCACCAAAATGCGAAATATAAAATGGTGAGAAATGATAGGATGTAGGTAACTCACCAATTCATATTGTGCATTGGAATACAAACCCACCCTTAAGCCAATCTGATTAGAAAAACCCAAAAAGGATGAAGGGGTGCTAATGTAAGATCTAGGTAAAAGGGGGATTTGGGTATTCCTTATTGAATAAAGTGTAATTATGATATGTGAATGTATGAAAAGGATATATTCTATGAAAAAGGAAATGATTGATATAAATATATGATATCAGATCTTATGCATAAAAGTAAGTGACACAGGAAAATTAGAAGAATGAACTCACCTTTGAAGATAAGAGGGAACAAGTGAACTTTAGATTTGGATTTGACTGCCACAAAGTTGTCAAAAAAAAAAGGTTCTAGATCTAGGAATCTAATGTGTATACCTTCTAACCATGAAACTTGTAGATTCCCAAGACTATGCCTACTCAAGTCGGCCTAGTCCCAAAAAGTCAACCTAGTCCTGGAGACTCAAAAACTTGTGAAATCTATAGAGGGCATGTTACTAGTTCTATAACTCAGAAAATATAGTTTTGATACTTATCTTATGACATAGGAAATGATTTATATCAAGATATGATATCAGATATGATGCATAAAAGTAAATTCAAGATGAAAATAAGAAGAATGTACTCACCTTGAAGCTAGGAAAGGAGGAACAAACTTCAAATCTAGAAATAGCTATCATATAACTGTTAGAATCAGAAACTATTCTGGATCTGGATTAACCCTGGAACTTGTATCTTCCAAATATGAAATTTGTGGATTCCTAGGACTATGCCAACAATAGTTGGCCTTGTCTTAGAAATTTAGCCTTGTCCTTGAGACTCAAAATTAGACAAATTCTGTAGAGGACTAGTCAATGGTTCTATAACTCTGAAAATATGAATCTAAGACTATGCCAGCTATTCCTACACACAATAAAGAAGGGGAAATTTTTGTGTAAATTTTATTGCCTTCGTCAAGCCCCTATATAGGAAGTAAACTTGAAATGCAATTGAAGTTGCATAAAGAAATGTAATCTAGATGTGAAACACAAATCACCTTATACCTTAATGATGCAATGCCTCTTTGGATATGATAACAACTATTGATAAAATAGATTGGAATCCACAAAAATCCAATAGGAAATCATGAAACCAAACACTTGAATGTTGAATTTTGTAGTTTTCTATAATATTGGATTGAGGAAGAAGGACAAAATAGAGACTTGAAATCCTTGATAACTTCCTTGCACTTGAATCTCTTGAATGCACATAGATTACTTGCATGAAGATGTATCTTGAGTTATAGGTATCTCATGGATGTAAAAATGAGAGGGATAGGAATCCTTTTATACATATTTTGGGGCTCATTATTTCACAAGGACAACCCCAATTAAGAACCTAGGAGAAACAACCCTGCATCGGGCCCAAAGTCCACTAAATTAAAAAAGTACTAGGACAAGACCTCCTTAGGACAACCTAGTCTAGGACAAGGCTGAGTAACGTCGACCTTATCTAGGAAAATATTTTTAAAGTTTTCCCAGGATCTAGGTTTGTTTTCCAAGGAAGGGATTTGAAATCCTCAGTCTACCAGGAAATTAGGGCAAATCCTTAAATGTAAAAAGGTATGTAAAAGGAATTAGGTGGAAGATGAATTACACGATTGGATGAAAAATGCCAAATCATAAATAGAAGTTAGAGCCATTATCAAGTTTTGAAAAAATAATGTTGATTAGAAGAATGCAAAAGCGCTACAAGGACGTGAGGATATAACAATGATTCTTACATTTTAGGATGGTACAAGTGTATCACCCAATGATTGATAGTAAGATGGAGTAGGTGGATCATGTTATTGAGGACATGCTTCGTGTGTATGTGATAGATCCATAGTCAATGTGGGAGGACTAATTGTACCTGGTAGAGTTTTCCTATAATAATGGATACCCTAGTTCTCTTTGCATGTCTCATTTTTATGCTTTTTATGATTGACCTTGTCATACACCTTTGAGTTAGGATCATTTGGAGTACCACATTGTGTTGATTTTTGGGATACTTTAGGATATGGAGTAGCAATTTGTTCATATTAGAGATCCCTTATCTACTATTCAAGATTGCAAAAGTTATTTTGATGCCCATACGTTAGATCTTCACTTAGTGGGTGACCATGTGTTTTTGTGAGTTTTTTGATGGAAGAGCCCCATCCATTATGGGAAAGGCTCTAAGTTAGTGTCATGATTTGTTGGGCCTTTTTAGGTGCTTGAGAGGATTAGTCCTATTTCTTATCACCTACCATTGCCATCTATATTATCACACTTCCATGAGGTGTTTCATATTTTTATGTTAAGGCAGTATATTCTCAATGTGACCCAAGCTCTTGCTTGGTGTTATTTACCAGTAGAGAATGGGGAGATTTTTTGGGTCCCATTCATGTTATTCAATATCAGAGGTTGACCCTCAAGGGTCGGAACATTGAGTAGGTAAGAGTCCAATGGGACCTGAATGATGAAACCTCAACTACTTAAAAGGATGTTTCACCTTTGATATATTTGTACCCCTGTCTTTTTTCATGTGGGCTTCACTTAATGAAAGTGAATCATAGCACATACATTCATGACATACTAAAGAATACCCCTATTTTCAAAAAATATTGTACCAAACTCCCTTTTTGTCACCCCCTCCAATACCCCTCCAATACCCCCCACACCAGTTTTCCTATATAAAACCCCACCCCACCCTAAAAAATCCCCCCTCCCTCCTATTTAGGAAATATATTTCCCCTTTTGTTGTCCCATTTAAAACCCACCAATATCAATGCATGTGATAGTGTATTGCCCCTTCAGTAAAGACGTCGTGTCTTTTTATAGGCTTCTAGGAGTAAGCCCATGCCTAGGGGGAAGGATGTAGTGCCTCCCATGGTTGTAATCTATCTTATCATATTTTGATTTGAGCTATAATCTTTTATATGTTATTGTGACAATTATTATGATGTAATTGTGTAGTGGTAGTGTGAGATACTTCTAGTTATAGTACATTTTATTTCTATTACAGGTAGCATTTCTAACATATATGATAGTTTAAATTTGTGTTTACCATATTGATCATATTTGTATGATGACCTGGCTATGATGTGACTTGATACTTTAAGTAAATATCCAGTTATTATATACTTGAAGATATTTAATCATGTTTATCTCGATATTATTTCTTATTCAATGATGTATGTGCCAATGTTCACTATGATATTGTGCCTTATCATGTTTGGTTGTTATCTAATTTAGGGTTTTCAATGATATATAATTCATATGTTGTAAAATGGTATTTCATAATTTTATTAAAATAAAATAAAGATTTATGATGCTTATGGACGATTAAATATGAAAATAATAGTTTTGTAACCTTTGAATACATCAAAATGATTACATCATTAAAACATCTCTTCTTTACTTACATTTTGAATTATTTCATATATGTGCTTCAACTATTTATACTCTGAGCAATTACACTTGATGTGTGCGTTTTTTAGTGGATATGTATCAAACATCAAGTTCAGCTAGCTCCATAGGTATGGGCATGTATTATCATTGATAGCAGCAATGGAGGTAGTCACATTGGTTATTCATGATTTTAGCCAAAATCATTCTTGTATGGATGATGTATTTATAATTGTTATATTACACCTCCAATTACCATATTGATAAAGTCTGGACCTCCTTGTGAAAATATGATAGGTCAATAAATGTATGTGCATATAAAGTATCTACAATTGTCATGGTGAGTTATAGTTTAAATGATTATTTTAATTATGATTTACTAATTTATATTTTCTTGAAATTTTGTCATAGTGGTTCTCAGTCTATTTGGAATTGATTTAATTCAATCCATGTTGAGATGGGTAATTTTATTTGGTTTTAATTTATTGACTTAAGTGGCTTTATTTTTAGCCATTCCACTTTTGAGAAAAAAGTGACTTTATGATTGGAAAATAGAGTTCATTTAAATACATATTTAATTTTGAACAATTTTCTCAAACCCTCTTTGTGAGTATTCAATTTTTTTCTTTTTGGGGGTGATTTCTCATGGATTTTTGTGGGTAGTGGCTTGTTGGATTCATGTCATGATTACTCCACATTGTCGAAGATTTCAGTTGATTTTAAGGTGATTCCATTTTCTTCTTCCATTTTTGGACTTTTGTCATTGTGTGAGATAGGAATTTGAATTCCCTCTTTGTTTCTCAATGAAATTATTTTCTAATTGTTTCATTTTTTTTGTGTGATAGATTCCTCCCCTTTCCCCACTAGTTTGTATAAATTTAGTGCCTAGTTGGGCTTATAAGAATATAAATTCAAATTAAATGTAAAAATAATGTTACGGTGTCCAAATGTTTGGAGAATGGATGAAATTTGGATTTGAGTGTGTTGTTTTAGTCTTGTGAAATTATAAATCCAAAGGGCATGTTTCCTTTTTCTAGTTTTAAAATTTCATTTTTAAGCTTCCTCCATGACCATTAATGGCAGATTTATCTTGGGACTAGTTTTTGGGCCAATGTGTATTTTGTAGCAGTTGGAATTTTATTATTTTGAGGAATGAATATTATGTGGAGTAATTGATTTAGTATATGAAATTAATTTTGTAAGAGGATTCAAGTTCATCTCCTTGTAATTTGAGCCATGTCAGCATACTTTGATGTATATGCTTCTACTTTTTTTAATGGATTATTTTTGCATTGTTGAGTTTGGAAATATGATTTTATGAATGTTAGTATTGAGACCACATTTATGACATTGAGAATTATGCCTATTTTGATGGGATCTTGAGAGACTTGTACTCTTGGGTGAGGCCAATTGAGTGCTCCTTAATTTATGAGTAAAGCAAAAACCTTGACAATTTTCATGGCTTGTGTTTATAGACCTTTCATTTTCATTATTTATTGATTCCACATATTCTTGTGTTGAGACCACTGTTGGTATGTGGATGTTTGGTGTTGAGACACATCATTAAACATAGTTGAGCTATGCCTATATGATGGGATGTGAGTGAATCATGTTCATGGTTTGAGACCAATGAATATTATTTTATCTCTTATTTTATTATGGCTTGGAGTCTTTATTTGCCTTATTCTTTTGTTGCACTTGCATCGCATTTACCTCATTATTGTAACAAGATGACCATTTGGTTTTTGAGTAGTGGAGAGGATTGGCTCTCCAATACAAGATGGGACACAAAGGGGTCGCTGGGGGGGGTGGGGGGGGG